>QANZ01027093.1:0-18374 GCA_003254925.1 Chamaecrista fasciculata | reverse complement strand
CCCATCTTCGGCCTATCTTTTCCTAATCCTCACCGGCGCCGGAGGTGAGGATTAGGAAAAGGACGGCGGCGAGAGCGACGATGAGGCCGTCGAGGCCGAGCCAGGAGCGAGGAGGGCCAGATTTCGAAGTCGAGATGTTCTGGTCGAATCGAATGTACTTGATGGCGGAGAAAGCGAAGGAGAGACCCTGTGAGAGTTGGATTCCGCGAACGACGGGAAGAGGAAGGTAACGGTAGAGGACGGACATGAGGCCGGTGATGTCGAGGAGGAGGAGGATTCCGGCGACGGAGAGTCCGGCGGCGGCGATTTGAGGTATAGTGAGCGGCGGTGACTCGGAGATGGCGACGGCGGCGATGGATTTCATCGGCTGTACCGGCATCGGAAGGCCGAAGAGTACGCCGGTGGCGATGTTGTAGAGAGATGTGAAGATGAGAGTGGTGGTGAGGTCAAGATTGTTGACTAACGCGAGAGCTAGAACGATGGGGATGTATGTACCCAAGTCGCCAACGGCGCGGAGAGTTTAGACCAGAGTGGAATTGAATTGATTGGGTGATATTGTGGAATGAGTACAGAGAAGTTATGAAATGTTACATATTGATCCTAATTTAGTCCATCTCATTTGATTTTGCCACGTCAGCATCCCAGTCACACTGCCACGTCACAATTAACGGCGAAATTTGGACGGAAGTGACCAGGGGACTAACTGTGAAACTTTTTGCGAAGGTTTGGGACCAAATCTGCAACAAAAATAGTTATGGGACCAAATTGAAACCTTAGTCATAGTATTGGGACCAAAAGTGCACTTAAGCCAAAGAGTTATAAGCAACTTCGCTTGTTTGACCGTAAATGAGAATCCTATTTGTGAGACCTTATTTGAATTCGTTTGCTGGTGGCCCCAACTAGATAAAAGAGGTACTCATCAAAAGTATTTTGTAGCTCTCGATTTGTCATATTTAAACATGAATCGAGAGAGATATGACTACACTCGAGAGTTTGGGATTTGAAAGGATTCGGGCGTACCTGGATGTCGGATCCAAATACCCACGCGAAGACCCGGTCACAAAGTCGAACTCGGATCCCCGCACGAACGGTCTACACAGCAAAAACACACTCTGAGAGAAAGAGAGACGCAGGCCAGAAACCGAAAACCGATGCCAAAAACTGCAGGCTGGCCCAAAAACCCACACACCGCAAATATTGGTTTTCTTCCCACACATGCACTCCCACGTTTTGGAAGGCCACGTTTCAGCAAAGCAAAAACGTGTGTGTGTGTTTTGTTTTAATATTTTTATATTAATAAAAATATTAATGAGATTTATCAAATGAAAATGATATCTTTTAATCACAAAAAGATTCTGATTCATACCCAAATAAATCTCAACTGCCTTTCATGATCCTCACAAAAATAATTAATTAATTAAATTAATTAATCCTCTCAATAATAATAATAAAATATTATTATTTGGATCAAATCTGATTGGGTCCAATCCACCAAGGGTGGACCCATATCCCAACAGGATTAAAAAACATAAATTATATAAATAGAACCAATATAAAACTTCGCATCTCTTTCTTCTCATCTTCATAAAACTCTCCACATAATTTTGAGATGGTACCCGTGCGTGCTGTAAACAAGAACGAGAATCATGCCACCAAATTAAAGCCCACTCGATCCTTGAGTCGAAGATAATGACAGCGGCAATAGATGTAAAATTGAATAGACTCTCGGGATATGCATGAATTTGTGGAATAGAATTTAGTTTGAGTAGCATCACAATGACATTGTCCTTAAGAGTTTATTCCGCAACCCTAGGTAAATTGGAAGTCGTACTCCTCAGGATTAAACAAACTTTTCTTGTTGATACAATAAGACCACAGAACAGCAGAAGATAATATCAGTGAGTTGGGTCAGATTAGTCCCTCATATGCATCTTACGTTATGATCAAAATAGCCATTATAAAGGTAAAAAACACCAGAGCTAATAAAGACAATTTAATCATATATTAAATTGTTTTATTACTCATAAACACATTTAAAAACTCATCAATTACCATTATTTTCTAATCAATAACCTTTAAAAATTTAATCACAATAAAATGACAGTTTCAAGAATCAGCATTTCCATCAATTTTCTTGGGCACATATTAATCTTTTAGAGAATAAATATTTCCAAAAATCCAGCATCCTTAGTTTCAAGAATTGTATTTTTATTCAATACCTCATTACTTCTGAAAATAAGAAATCTATAAGCAGCAGATTGTTTAGTATACGTAATAAACATACAATCAACAGTTTTAGAACCAAATTTCTTCATTTTATAATCAGGTAATAAAACTTTAGCAAGACACCCCCACACTTTCAAATAATACAGGTCAACAGTTTTAGAACCAAATTTCTTCATTTTATAATCAAGTAAGAAAACTTTAGCAAGACACAGACACACCCACACTTTCAAATAATCCAGGTTAGGTGCACAACCTTTCCACAATTTGGAACATTATTTGACACACTCTAATATTATAATATATATTTATATATAATATTCTCAATAATATCCCCCACATGTCTTAAATAACCCAGATTATGCGCATAACCTTTCCACAATTCATAAAGTGTCGAGCAAATCTTTTTTTCCAAGATCATTTCACAATAAATATTATTCACTCTATAGGATCTCTATCGGATGTACAAGGGGTAGACCGGGATCCTGAGTATGTTGACGAAACCAATTATGATGCAGAGTTGCTTCTTGGGAAGATGTATCAAACTAAAGATGCTTTCAAGTTAGCTGCCAAATTATTTTCGATTAAGTGTCGGCGAGATTTCATTGTATACAAGTCGGGCGCCACGGCTGAAGAGTACAGATGCAGGTACTATTTGCAACCGCCGTATAAATGCCCGTGGAGGGTCAGGGCTGCTGTTAAGGACGGCGACAGACATTGGACGATAATGAGGATTGGAGGTGATCACAGTTGTTTGTGTCCTCCCAATGACGACGAGAATCAAGATCATTGAAAACTTGATTCAGACGTCATCGCATCTCGGATTGTAGGGCTTGTTAGTGACCACCCGAAGACCTCCGGAAAGCAGATTTCACACATGATGTGGAGTGAGTTTGGGTTCCAGGTCAGCTATAAAAAGGCATGGGCGGCAAAGTATAAAGCACTTAAAATTGCCTTCGGTGATTGGGAGGAGTCGTATAACCGTGTTCCTCGGTTTCTTAATGTCGCAGAAGCATGTATGCCCGGGACATTTACTGACTTCAAGACGGTTCCCATTGACGACACAAACGCACAATTTCGTCGTGCATTCTGGGCTTTCAGACCATGTATCGATGCATTTCCGCATCTGAAACCGATTGTGCAGGTGGACGAGAGTTTCCTCACTAGTAGATACAAGCACACTTTGCTGATAGCCTGCTCTCAAGACGGTGACAGAAAGATTGTGCCTCTTGCATTTGCAATTGTCGAGAGCGAAAAAGGCAGCGAGTGGAAGTGGTTCCTCCAAAGGTTGCGCAGACATGTTGTGGGCATGGATAGGCAAGGAGTTTGCCTTATTTTTGATAGGGCTAGTGGAATCATTGAAGCTGTGGAGGATCCACGATGCGGGTGGCAGCCCCCGTTAGGGTACCATGTCTTCTGCCTTAGACACATTGCCAGCAATGTGATGACGCGGTACCAACAAAAGTCGTTGAAGATAGCGGTCCAAAACATAGGTATGTTATTTGATTTATCGCTAATTTTGCTCTACTGAAGCTGTATATATTGTCAGTCACTAATTATACAAATACAGGTTACCAACTGCGGCGGGATGAGGCAGATTCTCTTCTGGGAGAATTGGAGTTGATAAACCTTGAGTGTTACAACTACTTGCCTCCGAGGCAGCAATGGATGCAATCCTACGACGAGGGTCGTCGCTTCTACCACATGACGACAAACCTGGTTGAGTGTATCAACAGCGTGTTCAAAGGATTCCGGAAGTTACCATTAATGGGTGTCGTCCAAGGCTCATATTACTGGCTGAACAGGTTCTTCCGAGACCGTTAGGGTTGCAATGGAGAAGAACATAGCTCGATCATCCTCACTGTGTGTCACGCAGTTCGATGCAGAGAGCCTTTTATTTGAGGTCCTCGACCCTTACGATGAAAGTACTACTCAAGTCGGACGGACATATAAACTTGAGCTTCGAGCCCGTAGGTGTGATTGTGGGGCATTTCAGGCAAAACATTACCCCTGTGTGCACGCAGTGGCTGCTTGTGTGCGTATGGGTTGGGACTCGTTGGCCTACATACATCCATGCTTCCGATTGGATACAATGATACAGGCATATAACACCCACTTTCAACCTATTGGCGACGTCTCATCATGGCCGCCGTACAGAAGTGAAGTGAAGCAATTTGTGTTAGAGAAGTTAGAGAAGATGCCAAGTGATGTTAGAGCCTTAATAGAAAATACTGATCTAGATAACTTGTTGTCTTCCTCATATAGATATAGACCTCCAAGGGAACTTATATGGGGTAACATTAGTAAAGGCAATGTTTGTGTTGCTGGAGATGCATTTCACACCATGACACCTGAAACTGGCCAAGGTGGTTGTTCTGCTATGGAAGATGGGATTGTTTTAGCCAGGTGTCTTGGAGAGGCCTTCAATATCATCAAAAACAAGGATGAAGAAGAGAAGGAACAATACAAAAGGATTGAAGCAAGCTTGAAGAAATATCCAAATGAGAGAAGATGGAGAAGCATTTTTCTCATCTTTACGGCTTATTTGGTCGGTATCCTTCATTCAGGAGATTCCAAATTGCCCTCCTTCTTAAGAGACACATATTTGGCTGCATTCTTTAGCCAGGCTTCACATGAAGAGTGCTAATTTCGATTGTGGAAAGTTAAGCAGCTCTTAGATGGATAGAACCAACAATAATAATGTAAAATTATAGTTCTCATACATAAACTATGGTGACTTGTATTGATACCATATTTGATCTGGGTCTTTTTCTAAAGTTTTAGGTCTTTTTTTATAAATAACTTCTTCTGTCCTGAGTAAATATTTCAAGTTTTGGTTCAAAAAATAGAAAATAAAGAAGAAAGTTTTTTAAATTTTTAAATCAATTAAGACACCAAATTAAGGTTAGTTAACTTTACTATAGTGGAATCACAAACATATTATGATTTTTGTAAATGTTAAAACCAAAGTGAATATTATTTAGACATTATTAATTTAAAGGGTAAATTACATAAAAAGTCTTTGTGGTTTGGCCCATTTACATAAAGGGTCTCTGTGGTTTTAAAAGTGACTAATAATGGTCAGTGGTTTGCTCCGTTAACAAAAAGGGTCCCAGAAGGTATCTGTCATCCAAAACTAACGAAATTAGGACAATGTGCCACTCACTTGACCCATTTCCACATACTCAATCCCTAATTTCTAAGGATTAGGGTTCGAGAATGAAAGAAAATGATGAAAATGGGAGTTAGGGTTCCGAGGATGTGGAGATAGGGTTTAATTTCTGCACAATGGAGGAGAAATTAGAGATTGGGTGAGCTACACATTGTCCTAATTCCATTAGTTTTGAATGGCAAGTACCTCTTGAACCCTTTTTGTTAACGGAGCAAATCACATACCCTTATTTGTCGCTTTTTAAACCACATGAATCTTTTCTATAAATGGGCCAAACCACAGGGACCTTTTGTATAATTTACCCTAATTTAAAAATTATGAAAAATAATGAAATATTATCAAACTTCCTAAGGTCCTTATATATTATGTCCTCAACTACTGTTTTTGAATTGTAAATATTCAAATAAGGCCAAAGTCTGGTTTTAGTCCCTCAAGTTTCTTTAAAGTTTCGTTTTAAATCCTCAATTTTTTTTCGTTCCATTTTGGTCCCTCAAGTTTTCAAAAAGTTTCACCGTTAGTTCTCAGTTATTTTCCATTCACTTTTTTCGTTAAAAAAAAAAAAGAAAAAAAATTAACTTTAATCTCTAAAAATTTTATTTTTTTTGCATTAAGATAATTTTTCTTTTTTAAAAGGATCAAAACATAAGAAAAACGACTTCTTCCACCAAGCACCTTCTGACAAACCTCCTTCTTCTCGTCTTCAAGCTCATCACTTGAATTTGTTGAATCGACGCAACACCTTTTGCGAAGAGATCCTAGAATCGGTGTGGGTGTCTATGGCGATTGGGTATTAGAACTCTGATATGTTATCCCAAACATTTTGCATTTTCGGTGAAAATTGATTAAAACTCTAACTTATTTCTTTTTTCTTACGTTTTGATCTTAATGCAAAAAGTTAATACTTTTTGGAAATTAAAGTTAATTTTTCTCCTTTTTTTAACAGAAAAAATAAGTAGATGGAAAAGAGTTAGGGACTAATAGTGAAACATTTTGAAAACTTGAAGGACCAAAATAGAATTAAAGAAAACTTGAGAAACTAAAACAGGATTTTGGACAAACTTAAAGGGCCAAAATAAGACTTTGGCCTTCTAATAAAAGGAACAAGAGAAGGGAAAGATGGACTAGTTAAAGATCATGATTTTGCATGCTCTATATTGAAAAGAGCAACTCTATTGATGGCCATGGATCAACTCTATGGAATATTAAATATTTACAAACATAATTTATAAATTTGTCGTTGACCCGTTATCGAACTCGTGCTTATATAATAATATCATCGTTAAAGAAAATAATTTTAAAAATGGATTAGTTATTACTAATAAAATAAATATAAAAATAATTTTAATGGTGTGATTTTAAAAATTGAATTAGTTATTAAAGCAATTAAGACACCAAATTAAGGTTAGTTAACTTTATCTAGCTGGGACTATTGACAAACGACAAATGAGTTTAAATAGTACCTACTTCAAAAGTTAATAATGATGTTTTGATCAAACTCGCTTTTGAAGTACTATTTGATCTCGTTTGCCAACTATTTCAACTGGATAGAGAAAGAACTCATCAAAAGTAATTTGTAACTCAAAATTCATTATATTCGAATTTGAAACGAGAGAGATATGATCAAATTCATGAAACTAGCGATTCATTTCATGCTCAATTTGACATTGTTTCACAATGACTTTAACTGGGGAAAGAAAGAACTCAACAAATTTAACTCGCAACTCTAATTTAATCACATTTGAGTTTAAAACTATAAAGATATGACTATATTCAATAGTTCAGGATTAATGAAAAATATTTAAGAAACATTAAGGACTAAAACAGAAAAAAAAATATTAGAGATCAAAACGAAAGTTAAGATGAATATTAAAAACCAAAATAAATTTTTAACTTTATTTTAATCAATTATTGACCATGATCAATTTAACTAGTAACAGGAAAGTTGATTATCTAAACAAATATTGGAGATTTTGGCAAGAAAATTTGATTTTAGGGATTTAGATTTTGTATTGTAAATCGAATGAAATTATGTTTTTCAAATAGTTAAATTATTTTAACTAAATGTATTTTTAAAATAAAATAATGAATCTTATAATGTGAATTTGAGTCCAAGTATGAGTCCAATGGTTTGGGACTTTGGGAGATGGGTAAGATACTTTTTTTTGTATTTTATTTAAAATGATAAATTTTATTTACATATAAAAATATAATATTTTTGAATTTTATATCTCAAAAAAACATAAATTATAAAGATAAAGTATTTAATATTTAATAAATATTGAAGTAATACATTTATATTTATTATTTTTCTTTTTAAAGTTTTGACTATTTATACAAAAAATTAAGTTGACATGTTACATTTTTAATTTCTTTAACTTTTTTATTCGAAAGCATCACTTATTTTTTATGTACCGAAATTTGAAAGCATTATTTATAGGTGCGTAAAATCGGGTCTAATTTAACTAATCCGGTCAAACCCAATACTTTTGATCGGGTTATATTTAAGAATTTTAATATAGCCTAACGGTTAATATTTCTGAAAATTTAAGTAGTAAAAATATATTGTTAATATCTAAAAATTTAAAAAAATATTTATTCTATTTGTTCTTTTCAATATAGAACAAGCACTAAGCTATAATCATGATATGTAGCAAGTCAACCTTTCCCTTAGCTTCTCTCATTCCTTTGGATAAAAATACTGATACTGATGATTGAAATGGAATAGACGGAAGTTAGATAATATATCATTATTTTCCATAATTTTTAAATTAAAGGGTTTAGATAATATTCTGATTGGTTTTACTTTTAACATTGACAAAGATCTTAATATGTTTGTTATTCAACTATTATAAAGTCAACTAAGCTTAATTCAGTGTCTTAATTGATTTAATAACTAATCCAATTTTTAATATCACACTATTAAAATTATTTTTTATGTTTATTTTATTAGTATTAAAATGTTGGTTAGAATTTCATTTTCGGTGTCTTAATCAGTGACGGAGACATATATATCTATACTATATTATATATCTGAGGGGCCTTTTGGTAATCGGTAATTTAAAACTAAAGTATAAAATAAATATATTACAAATAAATATAAAAGAATTATAATTTATACCTTAGGAACTCACTTTCATGAATCACATACATTGTTCATGTATTAATGTTCTTATTAAATTTTTTTTATTTTAAAATATAATAAAATTAGCAATTACTTTATAATATATTTTTAAATTTTCAGTAATGCCTAACAAATTAGTAATAATATGATCTTGTTTATTTTTAACTCATCAGTCATCTCAACGGCCTCCCCTCCCTCTTCTCATCAGTAATGCCTAACAAATTTGAGTTGTTGCGTATTTGTGTCAATTTTGATCTTCTTTCCGCCATTTTTGGGTTGAATTGAGCTTACAAAATTGGATTCATGGGTCTTGAGGATTGACCAGAGATAAATAATTCAGTTTCTGGACTAAATTGCAATTAAATTAGGACTTCAATGGAGGAATATAAGTAATGTTGAAGTCAGTTGAATAGTAATATTTTATTCGAAATTTACTTTTTAGCTCTCAAAATTGTCTTGAAATCACAGTTTAGTCTCCTCTCATACAAACAGAAAGTCAATCACATAAAATATTAATAGCTAGTGTCTTAAAATGATATTTTAGCCAAAATTTTCATTAAATTTTGGACAGAAGACTCCTCTGTGCTAAAGAGTAAACCTCTGGACACCGATTGCCACTTTTTGAACAATAGGAACCCGATCTCTAATTACCCCAAGCCACATGGACCTTCTTTGTGTAACTTATCCTAATATTTAATCCAATTTTTAAAATTATTTTCTTTAAAAAATAATAATAATAATGAGAAAATTCCAACCAATCTTTAAACATAAATAATATCTAAAGACAAAATCATGACTATCTTAAAACATAAATAACATCTAAAATAAGACAAACAATAAAATAATATAAAATGGAATCCATCCAATTCAAACTAAATCAATTAATCAATCTTAGCACCTTAATCCAAAGATGCCAACCAATCTTTCCTTCTAAATGCCGACATTCTAATAAAAATGATCCTCCAATCTTTCCTTCTAAATGCTGACATTCTAAATGTTGACATTTTTATATCATAATATCTTCCTTTCTGAGAAAATAATTTGATAACACATTAGTAAAATATAAGTGTAGACATATGATGAACCTGGTTTTGGCCGGAGGGCATTACCTGGTTCGATGAAGCAACTCTGGGTCAAAAGTCGCCTGCAAGTTAATGAATGCACAGGGATGCCCTTCGATTCACCTCCGATGCTTAAGTCAGTCAAGAGTTGGAGAGCGATAATAAGTGCAAATAGCAATAGTGCGTACCTTTTTCCAGTGTTTTGGGCTTCCCTTTTATACTGGTTGAGGATAATCTGATAGGTTCCAGATTTGGCTCCATATCTGATTGTGATCCTAACCAACTCTGCTGACCTGGCGCAGATACTCAGGAAAACCTTAACTGATCGTGATCTTAACTGATTCGGCAGTTAAGATTGTGCTAAAGGCGTATATAATGAGAGAGACGTGTGTCCCCTAACTTCTTCGACTCTTAATTGATGTGGTGACGTTCCCTTGTACGTCTTCTTTGTTGACGCCTAGATGTTGGCGCTCTTATCTGACGTGTAATTATTCGGCGCCCATGATGGATGATTCCCTTATCGGTCTTTAGGCGCCAATGATCCATGTCCTTTGACCTTTAAGGTTGTCGGGCTGATTATGGCGTTCTTGGCTGGTATGGGCCCATCCGGCGTCCTTGATCAAGTAATCTCCCTGAATGGGCCTTGACCGCCATTAGCCCGGGTCCTTAGAGCCTCCAATTTATTAGGCCTATTATCACTAGTCCCAACAAAAGGAGTGAAGCTCTGTCCCCATCAATGGAGTCCCCTCCCAGGTCGTTGGCGCCTACGAGCGTTGACGTCGTTGGCGCTCCTCTAGAATTGAAATTATTCTTTCCGCTATTGTTGGGGGTTATGGGCATCGGCGCCAAATTTTGCGCTGCAGTTGATGGGGCGTTTTCTGTGCCAGAGCCACTCCATGGGGCTTTGATTGTCATCAACGCCCTCTAACCTTGTCCTTTCATATTCCTAGCTGATGTGTAGCGTCGCTTCAAATCTTTGTGTCAGGGATATCGTGGCCACGTGTTAACACGCGATTCGCTTCTCCTCCATCATGATGGCAATATCGTGAACCGAGGGGGCGCATTTAATGCAGCGCTTCGATTTTCGTGAAAAGTTTGAGAAAACCGCCATTTCCTCTCTTTCCCCCCCTCACTTGGTCATTTTGAGCTTTTTCGAACTTTTCTCTTTCGCATTTCTCCTGCATTTCCTCTCTTCCTCTGCATTTTCGAGCTTTCGCTGCTTCCTTCGTTCTCCTCTGCTCCGCTGCTTCTGATTGTTTTCTTTGATAATCAAGTGAAGCTTTCGTTTGGTAAGTAATTTCCCGTCATTTTTTCGCCATTTCTCTGAGTGTTTTCAGTATTCGCTCAAACTTACCCATTGCGCATTTGATGTTCTTTGCAGTGTTCGTCGAGTTCTTCAGCTTTTGCTTCATGGGTTTTCTGCCAATCTATCATTAATCATGGATTTCAACAAATGTAAGTTTTTCTCCTTTCCAAAACCTCTGTTGCCTCTCGTTTGATTTTGCCGTTCTGTCTTGGCCTGGTTTGGTCTTGTTTTTCCATTTTTGCTTTGGTTGTGGTCTGGTGGTCAATCGCAATATGCAATGGGTTTTTCCCCTCTCTTTTTTTTTTGTTTGTTTGTTTTTTTTTTGTTTGGTGGGTGGAGGCACATTCTCCGAGAAGTGTACTGAACTGGTCCTGTTTCCACAGCTTCTGGAAACAAGATGGTTCCTGGGTCGTCAGCGCCTGAGCCGTCAGCGCCGACAGGGGTCGAACTTCCTTTGGCCAGGGTGGGCGATGACGCCACGGACTCCTCTTCCTCGACGTCGATAGAAATTCGTGAGATGCTGTCCCAGGATGAGGCGTCGGCGGGTGAGGAACGCTCAGTGCCTCAATCTACAGCCCCTGTGTGGGCGTCTATAGGTGATGGTAATCCTCAGCAAACCATTTGCGGAGAGGAGGTTAATTTCTTGGCCTACCCCGACTGGTTTCTCGCCTCCAATAAGGGTCTTGCTAAAGTTCCTTGGGTCAAAGGCGCTGTCGAGACCATGCCTTGTGGTCCTGACAGGGCTGAAGTGATGAGGAACGCTCGTCCCGTCGTCGACTGGCGTCGCCAGAATCTTGACGAGAAAGTGCAACTTCCATGTTTGGAGAAAACTAATGACGCCATCAAAGAGTTCTGGTGCTGGCTTCATGATGATGAGCTTCTCCGAGAGCTTAATAAGGAGCTAATAGCTGATTCGCCTCGTCGGCGGTCTTCTGGGTGCCGTATTGCGACACTTGGTCATTTGCCGGATGGTCCCAGTATGCTATATACTGATGGTAGGGGGTTCCTGATTTGCGAACATGTCCTTCGGAGTTGCGATATTGAGATGCCCTTTCACCCGACAATTTTGGATCTGTTGGCGATCATGAACATCGCCCCCATTCAATTGAGCGCCAATGGTTGGCGTATTCTTCTCGGCTTCATCGCCAAATGCTAGAGAGATGGTGTGTGTGCTACTGCGCGACTATTTTTCTTCTTTTTCTATCCACGATGGGTGGATAACATGTTCATTTCCTACTATCGGCGCCCTGGACGTCCCTTGATTCTTGATCATGCTGTCAGCAATCCGAAGGCGTGGCAGTATAAGTACTTCTTTATCGAGGGGTCCGGGTCCAGGCGCCCTTTTTGGGTTCGCTCTTCAGACGAGCGCGCCATGTTTCCATTGTCCTGGAGGAAGCCACGCCTGGGTCCATTTGAGTGTAATTGGAGGGACCTGACCGTGGATGAGCGCTTGGGGGCGCTGCGGTTGATCACCACAGACCCTCTTGACCCTAAACGTTGTATGTTGCTATGACCTTTGCTATAAATTCTTTTTATACTCATTTACTCAACATGTTCTAACGTTTGCTTTGTTTGGTTTTAGTGCTCGACGTCAATGCTGCTGATGTCATAGGGAATCGGCGCGGTCAGGCCGACAAAGGTAAAGGGAAAGCAGTGGCTGCTCCCAAAATTGCTCCCAAGAAGACACCCTTTGCTGCCGCCATCACTGCTGTTGCCACGAAGAAGCCTGGGGGCGTCGTTATCCGGGAGCCCATGGCGTCTCCGCGACCTTCGTCTCAATCTTCCAAAGGGAAAGAGAGCACGATTACTGCCAAGGATGGGGAGCCTCCACTGAAACGCCAACGTCCCACTGTAGAAGTCCCTCAGATTCCGGCGGCTCCAGAGGAGGGTGGCTATAACGCACTGGAGTTTCTCTCTAAGTCCCTATCTGAAGAGGGCTCAGTGAAGCGAGATGACCTCGCCCGGGCGTCGACAGAAAATACTCAGGACCCTTCTGAGGAAGCGGCTAGGTTTCTTCTAGCCATGGGAATGCGGTTGCTCGCCAACAGTGTTTCTCGGAAGGATCTCCTGTCTGAAAGAGACGCTGCACGCGAGGACGCCAAGAAGACGCGTCAAGAGATAATTGAGCTGAAGGACGAGCTCAACGTGATGAAGGCGTCCCAGGAGTCTCTCCAGGGTGATTATGACCGAAGGGGAAATCGGTTGAAAGAGGTTAACGACTTAAACGCCCAGTTGAACGTAAAGTTGGCGTCCTTGGATGAAGAGCTTCGGCAGGAGAAGGAAAAATTTAAAGCTCTGTGTTCTTTGGCTGTGCGGCAAGTAAAGTGGCGGGGATCGCGCTACAATTACATTGGGTTTAAGAACGCCATAGGCTAATTGAAGCTTCGCAACCCGAACCTTTGTACCGATTGGATATGTCCTAACAAGGTCGTAGAAGGGAGGCTTCTCCGGGATCCGTACCGTAGTGATCCCATGGTGAGGATGCCTTGTATGCCGGACAACTTTGATTTGGACGGTTACGAGTCCCAGGGCGACGAGGACTTCCCATGGTTCCCCAACATGGAGGCTCCCCTTCCAGGGGAGTTGGCTCCTACTGATGCGGCGCCTTCGGCTGATGCGGGTGCTGGTGCAAGCGGCGTCGCTGCCAATCAGGCGGATGGGAACGCCGAGGGGGCTCAAAGCGCAACTACGACCGAGGATCCTCCTGCTGCTTCCTAGGCCTGCGTGCCTTTGGGTTCTTTCTTGGGCCTGCGTGCCTGTTTATATATCTGTTTTTTGTTTATAGTTGGATTACGACTTAGACGCCGTTTTGGATTATGAATATTGGCCTGTTGTGCCACTTTTTTGAATGGTTGGGCGTTGAAGCCCTTAATATGTTATTTTATGCCTGATTTGTTTTGAGTCTCTTTGATTGCGCTCTCGTTCTGTAGTGTGTTTTGAACTTGCGTGTTTTTCGATTCGATCGATATGTTGTTCTGCACCTTAAGGTGCTGCCTCACGATGGGCACGCTTCGAGCGTTTTTGCGTATCATACGCCAAGTTTTGACTAGTCATCCAAGGGAGGGTCGGTCCGCATGGTAGTGAGTGCCATACTCACAAGGCTCCTTCGAGGGCCTTTTCGCTGCTGTTCCGAGGGCGTCCCCTCGAGCATCGCCATCTTTATTTATTTGTTGGAATGAAGAAAAAATAATTCATTGATTATGAAAGCAAAGTACAATTGGCGCCAATGGCCTTATTTAAACAGTGCTATAACTTAGAGCGAGAGCTATCCACTCATGGAAAATAAAATTTGAGCTTTGCCATGTTCCAGGCGTTTGGGAGTGATTTGCCTTCGGGCGTTTCCAGTCGGAAGGCGTTTCCGGGTAGGACTTCTACGACTCTGTAAGGGCCTTCCCAGTTCGGTCCGAGTTTGCCGTGTCTAGGATCCTTTCTGTTATTTTCCACAGTCCTGAGCACCAGATCTCCCACTTTGAGAGTTCTGGGTTTTACTTTTGAGTCATGGTATCTTTTGACCATTTGATTGTAGGCAGCTTGTCTGGTGGCTGCAACTTCTCTTGTTTCCTCCAAGCTATCTAAGGCCTGGAGCCTGGAGTTGGCGTCATTGGTGTTTGGATAATTGATTATCCTCTCAGTCGGGACGTTCACTTCGGCAGGTATGACTGCTTCATGTCCATATGCTAAGGCGAAAGGTGTTTCCCTTGTAGCTGTTTGTTCCGTGGTTCTGTATGACCATAGGACTGAGGGGAGCTCATCAACCCATCTTCCCTTAGCTGACTCCAGTCTTCTCTTGATTCCTTGGATGACGATTCTGTTGGCTAGTTCAACTTGACCGTTTGTGGCTGGATGTTCTACCGAGGTGGTCTTGTGATGGATTTTCCAAGCTTTGCAGAAGTCTTGGAATTTTCTACTTGTGAATTGGGCGCCATTGTCAGATATTAGAGTGTTCGGGAGTCCAAACCTGGTAATGACGTTCTGCCATAGGAACTTCTCCATGGCTTCCGAGGTTATGGACGCTACTGCTTTGGCTTCTACCCAATTCGTAAAGTAGTCAACGGCGACTATGAGATATTTTTTCTGATAGGCCGCTGTTGGGAATGGTCCTGCAATGTCGATTCCCCATAAGTCAAACGGTCAAGGTGTGGTGATGGCGTTCATGGGGGATGCGTGAGTATGGACCATATTGGCATACTTCTGACATTTCTCGCATGAGCGCACAACGCCTTCTGCGTCCCGTAGTAGCGTGGGCCAATAATAGCCTGCCCTCTGGATCTTTCTTCTCACAGCCATTGGGCCTTGGTGACTTGCACATAGGCCTTCATGGACTTCAGTCAATACCCTGGTGACTTCGTTCCCTGCTATGCACTTGGCCCCCGGGTGACTGAAGTTCTTCCTGTACAACGCTCCTTGTCTGACAACGTACCTGCCAGATCTCCTTGCGACTTTTCTTGCCTCGTTTTTATCTGAGGGAAGGGAGCCTTTTTCCAGGTAGTTGAATATTGGCGTCCTCCAATCGATGACTTCTTCCATAGGAAGAATGTCTTGTTCCAGTATCGAGGGCTCCCTGAGGGTCGTTTTGATGATGGAGTTCCTTCCTCCTTTGTTTGGCTTAGATGCCAACTTGGCGAGCTCGTCGGCTCGGGCGTTCTCGCTTCGTGGGATATGTTTGAAAGTGGCGTCTATGCTTGATCCTTCCATGATCTTTTTTGCTTTTTCGGCGTACTGGACCATGGTTGAGTCTTTGGTTTCATATTCCCCGTTCATCTGTTGTACTACCAATTGGGAATCTGCGAAGATTTCCAATCTCTTGGCGCCTATGTTGGCTGCCAATTTCAAGGCAGCGATCAACGCCTCATACTCCGCCTGATTGTTGGTAATGGGGCATTCGATTTCAATAGACTGTTCGATGATGGAGCCGTCTGGGGCTCGCATTACTACTCCTGCTCCGCGTTGGGAGTTTGACGCGGCGCCATCGATATGCACGCTCCAAGTCCAATTTTGGGCGTTTTCTGGTCCAGTCATCTCTGCTATGAAGTCTGCTAATGCTTGCCCCTTAATGGCCCTTCTTGGCTCATACGCGATCCCATACTCTGAGATTTCTACGGACCATATCGACATCCTTCCAGCAATATATGGTTGTTCGATCATTTGCTTGAGGGGTCTATCCGTTCTGACGATTATTTGGTATTGCTGGTAGTAGTGCCTCAGCTTCCTAGTTGAGTGAAGTAATGAAAAAGTTAGCTTCTCTAGGCGATGATACCTTTTTTCGGCTCCTGTGAGCGTTTTGCTTGTGAAGTAGATGGGTTTCTGCTCTTCCCCATCTTCGAGCACCAAGGCCGAACTGATGGCGTCGTCCGTGGACGCCAAGTAGACGTAGATTGGCTTATCCTTGACTGGGATTACAAGAATCAGCGGTGACGCCAGATACGCCTTCAGCCTTTGGAAGGCTTCTTCGCATTCCTTGGTCCATTCGAATCGTTTGTTTGCTTTTAGTGTTCGAAAGAAAGGCAAGCATTTGTCACCTGACTTGAACGTAAAGGAGACCATTAATGAGTAATGCTCGTTTTATTAATAAAGATGGTGCGTCGAAAAGACGGCTTACATAGAATTTAAATGGCGTGCTTGAAATGATAAAGACCAGACATGGGTGGTCCTAAAAACAGGAATTTTACAAACATAAATAAAAGAAGCCGTCAAGGCTTTGTCAAAAGAAAATAGCTCCAAAGCTTTATTATTGGGGTGGCGGTGGCGCCCTCTACCTCGACAGGAACCTATGGAGTGCCGCTAGCCTTCCGTTGAGGCGTTGGACCTCCTTAACTGACCTAGGAGAGTGCATCTCCAGGATAGCTTTGCACTGGTCCGGGTTTGCTTCGATTCCTCTGTTAGTGAGCATGAATCCGAGGAATTTTCCCCCGTTTACGCCGAAGGCACACTTTGAGGGGTTCAGCTTCATCTGGTACTTTCGTAGTTGGTTGAAGATCTCCTTCTAATCTTCAGTGTGCTTACCGCCTTCTTTCGTCTTCACCACCATGTCGTCGACGTAGACTTCCAGATTCTTCCCAATGTGATCTCTAAAGAAAAGATCCATCATTCTCTGGTAGGTAGCGCCCGCATTCTTTAGTCCGAAAGGCATCACCGTGTAGCAGTACGTGCCCATCTCCGTTATGAACGCCGTTTTTTCGTCGTCTTCAGGGTTCATCTTTATCTGATTATATCCGCTGAAGGCATCTAAGAAACTCATCGTCTGATGACCACAGGTCCCATCCACAAGTTTGTCGATATTGGGCAATGGGTAGTGATCTTTTGGACACGCCTTGTTGAGGTCAGTGAAGTCTACACACATCCTCCACTTGCCGTTAGATTTCTTGACCAGTACCACGTTGGAGAGCCACTCAGGGTACTTGGCTTCCCTGATAAGTCCGCGGTCAGTAGTTTACTAACTTCTTCTTTGATTGCCGCTTCACTACTAGAAAAATTAGAATTTGTGAGGGATTTTTGTGACGGATATGATTCGGTCACAAAAAATTACTCTTAGTGACGAATTTGTGAGAGACCCAATATTTCCTCACTATTTGAATGATATTAGCTAAATTTGTGAGGGATATTTGTCACATACTATGGTCCGTCACTAATATATTTATTTTTTTTTTGGTCTTATACTAATATATTTATATTTATTTCACTTAAAAAAAAAAGTCCTAGAAACTACTCACTCACAATCGTGCCTTCACTTTCACCAAAATCTTTTCACTTCCCTCCATTCTTATTCTTGCTGCTAAACTCAAGACATTCCCCAAATTTTTAGGGTTTCACATTTAGCTACTCACTCACAATCGTGCCTCGACTGTCTCCGCGCCTTTCATTCGCCTTCACTGTCACAATCGTGTTCATTCGCCTTCACTGTGTTCATTCGCCGCTTCCGTTCACCGGCTCCGTTCACCTCTGTTCGCCTCTGTTTTGCAGCGCCTCCGTTCACCACAAATCTTCGGCGAAGCTTCAGGTATGTCTCCGATTCAGTTTCTCAGTTTCGGCATATTTTTACTGTTAAACAAAAAGGAACCAAAATCAGTTTCTCAGCTTCAGGTATGCCGTTTTGTTAGGGGTTTTGGTGGACTAAGTCTTTTTTTTCTACCTAGTTAATTACTCCTTCAATTAATCTCCCACATTCCTCACTTTTCACTACTCCAAATAATTCACACTGATTTAGTTTCTCAGTTTCGGCATCTCCCCTTACATTTCTTGGCACCTTGGTTCTCCTGCTCCTATATCTCATCTTCTTTCTCGGCATATTTCTCTTTTCTTGAAGCCCTAGTTTTTGTGCATGTATCGATGGATGGATTCCTTTTTGTTTTCGATTTGAAAGGAAGATTGGATTCAAGTAAAATTATGTGCTCTATATAGGACTTAATCTTCTAGTTGAACTTAAATTAAAGCTCGGGTATTAGAAAAATGATAATTAGGGGTTGTTATCTCTGTGATATGATGTCTTGTGTG
>QANZ01027092.1:14568-52590 GCA_003254925.1 Chamaecrista fasciculata | reverse complement strand
GTTGGGAACGAATGGAATGCTCCATTACCGTCTCCATCTCTCTGAGCTTGTCCTTCATTTGTTGCAGCTCCTCGTCCTTTTCCCTTTGTTGTCGGAAAAGTTGTGCTAGGATCTCGTCGTATGTTGCAGGGACTGGTGCTGACGCTTGACCAGGAAGGTTCTGTCCTGGGTTAGGAACAGATTCTCCTTCAATCCGTGCGAGAGGGCTGGGGGTGCTCCTCGGAGGCTTCGTCCCGAGTCGCTCCTTTGCTCCTTTCAACGCCGCGAGGGCCTGATCAGGGCTTGGTGCCTGTAGCGTGGAGACATCAACAGACTCCCGTCGCCCTTCATTAGGGACTCTCTCCTGTGGGTTCTCTCCAACTCCTACTCCACCCTCCTCCTCCATCACTCTTCGTTCAATCACAGCTCACTATTACTACTAGGGAACACGGCTATTTGTCCAGAATTCCCCACAGACGGCGCCAATTGATAGATATCCTGCCCCTGCTCCAGATAATCTCCTTCCTGATTCCTGCAAGGATAACTCCAATGGGGGTTTTAGTCCCCAGAAGAGCCTCCGATGGCTAAGTCAGAATCCCGGCAGAGTAACAGTAATATCTTAATCTAATCCACTTACCTTTCACCTTGCGGGTCTCCTATTTATAATACGAAAAAGGGGGATTGCCCTGCCTAGGCCTGCGACCTAGTCCATTATCCTCCTAGGTTTGTTACGTAGGCCTGGGACTGTCAGCTCGTGTGTCTCCACTATGTTTGTGGTCCCCCCTTTCCCGGGGCTGCTCAGGTCATCTGCTCCTCCGATCGATCTCCCTGGTATCCGAGCGATGGATCACTTGGTCCTTAGCTTGTAGGGCCTTTGGGCCTTGCTTTATTAAGGCCTATTGGGCCTTGCTATACTCTGTGACCCTTTGGACCTTACTTTACCAAGGTCCATTAAAAAAATTAGATGACACAAGTACACTGTAGTCTGTACACGAGTAACACGACACAGGCACACAGCCCATGACAGATGTGCTGAGGAGAAATGTTTCCATATTACTTTTTAAGGAAATAATAAAGATTCTTTCCTCTTAAAATAATATATATATACATAATATAAATTTTATTTTTGAATTTTAAATTATAAAAACTAATGAAAATTATTCATTTTCTTTACCTCAAAATCCATTTTGGTCCCTAATATTTATCTTTCATTTTTCTGATCCCTAATATTTTTTTCTTCTTGCTTCGATCCTTAATTTTTTCCTACAATTTCATTTTAGTCTATAACTATTGAATATGTTCATGTCTTTTTTGTTTCAAGTTCGAATATAAAAGACGAAGACGCGCTTTTTTTTTCTCTCTCACTCCAGTAAACCGTTTCAACCACTCATGACGGCGCGTGGCAGGGGGTGGTTGTCGGACTGTAATAAAACTGGTAAATATACATTCACTACAGCGACTTCCATCAACATAGTTAAAGTGATCGATTTGAGGCCAAATCCTAAGACAAACAATGGGTTCTTCCCTTTTCAGACTCTCAACGACGGTAAGTTCTGAGTCTACGGTCAGTGTTTTCATGTCTACTAACCGTAAAAACAGACGGCGACTGTGGTATACAGTGGTGAATTCGGGTTTCAGTGGTGAATCGGTGTCGGTTTTCTCAACATCTACGGTCAATGTTTTATAATGTTGTTCATCTATTTCTTGGGCAAACGGTATCATAAATGAAAGTTTGATAGGAAAATGATTGTGGTTTTGATTAGTTGTGGAGATCCTTCTCAGAGGTTTTCTGATGTGATGTTTATCAGATTCAACATGGATGTGTGAATGTATATTTTTTTCATTTGCTTTATTCAAGGGCGGAGCTAGGATTTTCAGTTAGGGGGGGCTGATATATTGTTTTGGTTAAAATTTTATTTTAGTCCTTAATATTTATCCAAAATTTTGTTTTATTCCTTAGTATGTTTTTTGTTCTGTTTTAGTCTTTAATGTTTCTTAAAAGTTTTATAATCAGTCACTAACTATTGAATATAGTCATATATCTCTCGTTTTAAATCTGAACACAATAAAATTAGAGCTATGTGTTAAATTTGATGAGTTTTTACTTTATCCAGTTGAAGTCATCAACAAACGAGAGCGATATGACCATATTCAATAGTTAATGATCAATTATGAAACTTTTAGAAAACATTAAAGACCAAAATAGAACCAAAAAAAGATTAAGGATCAATTATTAAACAAAAATATTAAAAAATAATATAATAAGATTGGAGAGAATGACTTTTTAACTTCTTTGCATTTACTTCATATTTTGGAAAAAAAATGGGGGAGGTTGGGGGGCATGGCCCCCACTTAGTTCCGCTCCTGGCTTTATGGGCTCTAATATTTACAGTCTCCAATCTGAGGTGGGGAATATTGATCCTGGTTTCTCCTTTGATTTAGTGATTGAATCGACTTCCTTATTTGCTTCTAGTTTGTCTTCTAATTTGGTGATTCATCATGCTTCTTGGTTTGATTGTCAGTGCTTCTTAGTTCTATCTTCCATTTTCTCTAAGACTGGTTTTGCTTTGGTTTTGTTTGAACAAGAGAATAGGTGTTTGTTGGAAATTAATAATAATAATAAAATAATATTGTTATTGGAAGCATGAATCTGTTGCATCAGATTTGAATTTTAGAGATTTAGTTTGTTTTTGAATTAGTCAAATATGAGTTAACTAGTGGGTGCATGATTTTAGGGATAAGTAGTTACTTTATTTTATTTATCTTTTATTTAATTATGTGTATTTTCTCTATAAAAGGAATCTGATTTGTACCTACTATTATGGAGCTATGAATTAAGCAAAATCATGAGAAAAAAGAAAAAAAAAAAAAAGGGTTTATCTTCTTCCCAAAAATTCCTAACAGTGTTTTGGTATTGTTGAGATAGTTCTTACTCTTTGGGGACACAATGTTTTGGATAAGAAAATGGTCAGGTTATCAGAAGGTTTGTTGAAGATCATTGAAGATCGCTTCTCAGTGGTTCGTTCTTTGGCTATCTTGTTTTGGTTCGTACGGATCTATTTGCTATGGATTCTGTTATTCGTCTCTTTGGGTGGATGGACTTTACTTCAGAAAATGTTTCTTGTGAATATGTATTTGTTCTGATGTTGACTATCTTGATCAATGGGATAAGGGGTGGTCCTTAATTGACCCCCTTGGGCGCCATGAGTTTTCTTGCTTGGAATTGTCGAGTTTTCCGGGCGACCCCAACAATGAGACGCCTTCGAGTATTATAAGAGACAAAAAGCCAGAGGGCGTTTTCTTGGCTGAGACTTTGTGCACGGTTCATCTTTCTTCCAAGTTTTTTACTTCAGTTGGGTTATGTAATACTGTAGGGGTTTATCCCCAAGGGAAAAAAGGTGGTCTTGTTTTGGCGTAGGCAAAAAATGTGAGCGTCAATGTTATCGATGTTTGCCAAAATTGGATCCACATATCATATATTAATGATAATGATGTGCTTTCTTACGCGACCTTTGTCTATGGGTTCCCTAGAGTTGAGCTCTGGTATGTGTTATGGGAATATCTAATAAATATTGGCACAAATCTAACAGGACCTTGGATGATTATTGGGGACTTTAACCAAATAAAAAATGCAAGTGAAAAATGTAGCAAAAATATGAATATCATAGGAGCATCGATATTTCTTAATTTGATAAATGACTTGGGAGTTATAGATTTTACTCCCTCGGGTTTGTGGTATACGTGGAGCAACAATAGGGAGGGGGAGGATAGAGTAGTTGAGAGACTAGACAGATTGCTAATCAACCCTACTTGACTTGATCACTATCCTCACATGTTTTATGAAGTTCTCAATATTGCTACCTTTGATCATGCGCCTATTTTTGTTTCTACTGACCATTGTATCACTAGTAGAAGGAAACTTTTCAGGTTCGAAGCTATGTGGATGAATGAAGGGGCTTGTGATCTTACTGTTACTAATGCTTGGAACTACTATTTCTTTCTTTCAAGTTTGACGACGGTGTCTACAAAGCTTCATAGGCTGAAAACTGATCTACAAGTTTGGTACAAAGCGGTGTTTGGGCTTGTTCAGCTTCATATCTATAGGCTTGAAAGTGAACTGGCTCATATTCAGAATCTTCTTCTCTCAAAGAATGACTCCCAATCACCAGCAGAGCTGAAAAGACTAAATGAGAATGAACTTGAAATCGAAGTGAAGTTGGAAAGGTGGTGTTGAAGAAAAGAGACTTTTTGGGCTAAAAAATCATGATAGGTGTGGTTGTTACAGGGTGATAGAAATACAGCCTAGTTTTATAACGTTGTCAGGAAAACGCATGCTTAGAATCAAATACACAAAATTTGGGGTATAGACGGTTTGTGGATTGAGGACTACAGCCTACTTGAACAGGAAGCTGGCAAATAATTCGACAACATTTTTTCAACCAGGGCTACAACCCTGGATAGGGATTCACACAACTGGTTGGAAAATATTAATATTCCCACTATTTCTTGCGAGTTTGCGGACGATCTTTTCAAGCAGATCACATTAGAAGAGGTCAAAACGACGGTGTTTCAGCTTAAGCCTTACAAAGCCCCGGTCCTGACGGGGTTCCCGCGACTGTTTTTCACAAGTACTGGAATTTGATGCAAGGTGATATTCTTGATCTGGTCCGTGATTTCTTTTATGAGAATTATGATCTGGAGACCATAAATTCTACCTTCATTTCGCTTATCCCTAAAGTTGACAGACCTGAGACTTTCAGCGACTTTCGCCCGATTGGCCTTTGTAATGTCATTTACAAGGTTATCTCGAAAGTTATGGTCAACCTCATGTAAGGTCTGATGGATAATATTATCTCTCCATATCAAAATGCATTTGTTAATGGCCGGCTTATCTCTGTTAACATCTTCCTGGCATCAGAAATCATGTCGGTTATTCATCGGGCAAATAAAGGGAAGACGACGTGGGGAGCACTTAAAGTCGACATGGCTAAAGCTTAGAACCGGGTGGATTGGGAATTTATGAAGGCGGTCCTTGAGCATCTGGGGTTCCCAGAGAGATTTATTAATTGCATTATGAATTGTATTTCTTCATCTACCTTCACTCTCCTGCATAATGGTCATATTTCAACGAAAGTGGATGTTTGCAGGGGACTCAGGCAAGGTGATTCTCTTTCCCCGTATCATTTCATCTTATGCATGCATGTTTTCTTTTGTCTTGTATCAAACGCAGAAAGCAGAAACAATCGTTAGTGGATTACATTTGCTTGGAGAGGCTCCTCGGTTTCTCATCTCTTGTATGCCGATGACATGATCCTCTTCATCAGAGCGGATAATCGATCGCCACAATTTTTAAAAAATATTCTTGATAAATTCTGTGACCAAGCGGGGTTGAGTATTAATGTTCAAAAGTTAAATCTGGTTATGAGTCCCAACACCCCTAGACTGACAAAGGAGGATTTGAAGCAATTGTTTGGGGTCAAAGCAACCAACAAACTGGGGAAATATTTTGGTGTTTTGTGGATGACAAACAAGATTTGAAGCGGGATTTCGATGATTTGGTAATAAAGATAAATAACCGGCTGGCTGGATGGAAAAGTCAACTGTTATCTCAGGCCGGGAGAGTCACTCTTGTAAAATCGGTTATTCAGTCAGACTTAGTGTATAAATTGTCGTGCTTTGAGGACTCTAAAAAGGTAACGGAAGCTATCAACAGCATGATGAGCAACTTCTTTTGGGGGTTCAATGGGGATAAGAAGTGAGCTCATCTTCTCAACAACCGCTTCAGTTTTAAACCCATGAAAGATGGGACAGGGGGTTAGGATTATGTGATACAGGTTTAGTCAACAAAGCCCTACTTGCAAAGCATACGTGGAGAATTTTAGACAAACCTCATTCCGTAGTTTCGCAATGGGTTCGGAACAGGTATCTAACCCCGTATTCGGATTTTGATTTCAAACCAGGTGCCTCGGAATCGACCGTTTAGAAGGGCGTCAAGCAGAGTGCACACATTATTACGGACCATCTTAGGTGGAGACTTGGGATGGGGGACAAGATTGATATCAGAAGCAGGTTTTGGAGTGGTCATATCCATGGGTCTCCTTCTGGGGTGCTTGTTTATGATTTGTTGGATTATAATACACATAATTAGGATATTCAGAAGATCAATCTACTATGCTCTCCCGTGGATGCGACGACTTTGCTTAATAATATGGGGCCTGTGCGTTCGGTCCCAGATTTGTGGGTTTGGACTCCTGTTACCACCAGGTCGTACACCACTACAACAGGTTTTGAGTTGCTTCCTCCTATGGACCATTCAAATCATGGCAATAACTCTCGACGGAATTTCCCCTGGAAGGATTTCTGAAGGACGAAAGCTCCTATGATGGTGTTGCTAACCGTTTGGAAGATCTTCAACGATGCGATTCCAACTTATACGAATCTCAACCATCACCATCTTCACTATGAGATTGTGTGACCTTTCTGTGGTGAGGCTGATGATTCGGTCTCTCATACATTTTTGCGGTGCAGTTTCTCCAGAGCGGTTTGGTTTGGACTACTGTTTTCTTTTAGGACAGAGTCCAGGAATGGACAGTTCTGTAGTTGGTTGAGATTTTGGATTCTTCGTTGGCATAAAAATAGGGATCTTTTCGGTGAGGCTTGGTTAAGTATCCTGGTGGGGTTTGATGTTATACGAAAATGCAGGAATGACATCATTTGGAGAGGTGTGAAGATTCTGCTGTCTACAGCTATAAGGTCCATTTTACTTTTGTTAGTTTTTATGATTGTATTTTTAATCAAGATAGTCATATGTCTGTTAAAACTCAGTTCGCATCGCAAGATATTGCGTTCTCAAGTCATAACTCAAGAGCCTCCAGTACTGTGCATAATGGAGAGGTGCTTTGATGTTATGATTTGTGGATGCCATGTTTGTATTTTTCACTGTTTTTACATATATAAAGCAAAAGTCCTAATGTGATGAACTTAAAGCTACGGGTCGTTCTTGATGAGTTCTTTCTCTTCTCAATTAGAGTAGTCGACAAACGAAGTTAAATTGAACCCGAAAGTAGGTGTCTCATTTCATGAAGTTAGTCATTTTTCTCTCGTTTTAAATTATGAGTTACTTTTGATGAGTTCTTTTTCTGTGCAGTTAAGGTCATTGGCAAACGAGGTTAAATATATAGTACTCTGAAATTTGGAATTGATATTTTGACCAAACCCACTTTTGGAGTATTACTTGACCTTGTTTACTAATGTCTCTAACTAAACATAGAAAAGCCTTGTCAAGAGTTATCCGAGCTTCGATTTACTTACATTCGGACATTAAACGAGAGAGATATGACCAACTTCATGAAATCATAAGCTCACTTTCAGTCCAGTTTAACCTCGTTTGTCGGCGACCTCGACTAGGAAAAGAAAAAAATTATCAAGAGTAATTTATAGTTTTGCTTTCATCACATTTGGGCTTAAAAAGATAAAGATATGACTATATTAAGTAGTTATGGACTCATTGCTGAACCTATTAGCAAATATTAGGGACCCAAAAAATACTATTGGGTAATATTATAGATCTAAATAGAACAAAAAAAATATTAGACTAAAATGGAATTTGAAGTAGATATTAGGGACCAAAATGGGTTTTTGACCTTTTCCTTTTTATATTTATCTATTTTAATACTATAGTAATATATGAAACGAACTACTACAAGAGGTGATATATATAGTAAACTAGCATTTTGGTCCCTACATTTAGCACTCGCTTGCAGATAGGTCCTTGGATTTGTGAAATTGTACAATACGATCCTCGAATTATGCGGAATCGTTGCACATTAGTCCCTCGATTAACCCAGCCGTCCAAAAAAGTTGAGGTGGCACGATAAGGTGATGAGTTGGGCCGTTAAGTGCTGACAACATGGCATGTTAACTGCCATGCCAACACTGGTTATGCAAGTAAAAAGACTATTTATGCCACTTGTGAATTTTAGCCAAATCAGCAAAATAAATAAATAAAAACTTGGACTCTCAAGCATTTTAGTCCCTGACCCATTCTTATCCCATTATTCTCAAAACACACGTTTTGGTCCTCCTCACCCTTCTTCATCTTCAAATTCCCCCTCTTCTTCATCATCTTCATTCATTTTAGTTCCAAGTCCTCAAAATAAAATTGTAAAATGTTCCAAAATTCTACCAAACATTCCAGTTTAGTCCATAATCCATGAACCTTTCAGAAATTGGACCGAAAATGCAAAGAAAAATGAGGAAAGAGTTTTGAAAAAGTTTGGGACTAAATTGAAACAAAAAAAGTTTGAAAACTCTAAACCCTAAACCCTAAACCCTAAACCCGAAACCATCTCTCTCTCTCTCCAAACACATTTTCTCTCTAATGAAGACTATGCTGGAAGTTCCCTTGCCGGAAGAAGTTTTCACCACCAAGATTGACACCCCCACTACGACAGAGCCGAGAACAACATGAAGTCATGGATGATGAAACCTACCGTCAATTCAAGGTCGTCGACGTCCATGGTCGCGATCTTCGGAGGCCGCACCGCCGAGATCCATCGTCCCAAAACATCAACAAATAGAACTAACTCACTGTAATGCAAACACCCAACAAGGAGAAATTGCCAGCTTTTGATGACGCTAGCGTCCAAGGGAAAAATTTGTGTCTTTAAGGTAGAAATGTGGATTTTCTCGAGAAACAAACAAAATGTGAAGGAAGGAGAAAGTGGGCGAGAGGATAATGGGGAAGAAGATGGTCGTCGGCCTCCATGGTCGCCGTCTTTGACGCAGGTGAAGGAGGAGGAAAGAAGACAGTGAAGGTAAATAAGGTGAATGATCGGTGTCGAATCCCCCAAAAATAATTCACCTGATTCTACACACTAAAATAATAAATTATAGCAAGGGTGAGAACATGGTCGATCCATAGAGACTAGCATTATCTAAGGTTTATCAACAAAATCTAAAGAAAACAGAAAACAAAGAGTAATTGTGAAAACTAAAATAACAAGTAAATAAAATAGTGACAAACGTTACCGATATATGAGGGTTTGGCTAAGGTTAATCTTCTAGGAGTTTCACACTTGATCATCGATACCAAAGATAATTTTCTATTGATTATAATCTATGAAGCATGGATTCTAACACGGACACGGGACACGACACGGACACAGCAACACGCCAAACTTTGCAAAATTACGCGACACAACACGGCATATATTTATATATATAAATAATTAAATATTCATAATTTTTAATGAAAAATTTAAAAATTACAATTTTTATTCATAATATATGTCATATCTATTATTATTTTCTCTTGTCTGACATGTTAAAATTACAAAAAAATTATTTATATTCTAAAATTTATAGATATGTGTCGTGTCGATGTCGTACGGGTGTCGGACACTGACACGTGTCTGACACAGCGACACACTTTCAAAATGAAGTGTCCATGCTTCATAGATTATAATAGACTAATGATTCCACAAAATAAAACCAGTCTTTATCTAAAGTAGATTAAAGGATAACGTACCCAATTTAATCTTTTACTAAGATTTCTTGTGGCTAGATGAATCATTTTTAGGAGGTAGTCATTGATAGTGAGAGACGAAGACGCGTACGATTGTAACAATGTTGATGTTGACATGAACGATGACTGAGGGGTCATGAGAGAGACTCGAGGACTGAGTAACTGATAGGTTTAGTCATTCAGTCGATTCATTCCTTATCAATCCTAATCATTAACTGAAAACTTTGTACTCAAAAGGAGCTATGGGTCTTCCCACACAAATTAAAGGTATTTTTACCATCCCCAATTTTGCGAACAGGCTTCATCTTGATCACTTTCAACCCTTTTGAAAAACTTCTCCATGTAAGTGACATTGAGTTTGAAGCTAATGTCCTTCAAAATATTAGTTCGAGTGATATATCTAGCCTTCAAAACATGAACCAATAGAGAATCAAGGTTCATGAGCATTCTCCAACCAATCCCACCCTCACTCTTTGATCTTGCCATCCTTGATTAGCTTAACCAATGAATCTTGTTAATAATTTTTTTAAAATTGAGATCTTGCCTAAAATCAGAAAGATATAAGGTTTATTGAATCATACGATCAGAGATCATAAGATCTTACCACTTTAAGAAATAATATATGTGTATATACATATATATTAATATAAAATATATTTCAAATATCTAAACATCAAAGTCATTTATAGAAACAAAAATCTAATACCCAGACATAATAAATAACATAAAACACAAATATATCTAATTCAGTTTATCTACAATTCTACATAATAATTATCATCATCTTCCATGACAGCATATGATTTATAAATTCCTACATTATGATTTTCAAATTATCAAAACGTCTCAAGGTTTAATATTTTTCACTTGTTGAATTTCAAATACTTCATCTTCTACTGCTCTACTCTTGTCACCCTCCATTGATTATAAAAAAAAAAAAATCCCAAGTTAAGCTTAAACTCTCTACGTAATGATTCTGGGGCTTGGATTGTTGGTTTCGCTCACAATCTAGGCCATGTGACCATCACTCATGCAGAACTATACGCCATCCTTGATGCTCTCTGCATTGTGAGAAGGCTTTAGGTACTGAATTCAATTGTGGAATCGGACTCCAAAGTTGCAATTAATCTGATCAAGAATGATGTTAATAACGAGCACCCTCATGGAAGCTTGGTGAAGTGTATTAGGGAGATTATTTCTCATGGAGATTGGAACTGCCAAGTTTGTCATGTCTATAGAGAAGCTAATTATGTTGTGGATTGGCTCGCAAATCATGCCCACTCGCTCTCTAGAGGTATCGTCGAATATGAAAGCTGTCCTTTGGATTGTGCCGCTCGTGTTACTGCTTATATGATTGGAGTTTCTTTCTCTCGCTTAGTTAGCTCTTAGCCTTGTGCTTTGTCTTTTATTACCAAAAATAAAAAATAAATCAAATTCCTATTAAACATTATAAAGAGCAAGAGTCATTCATCTTTATTTGGTACAAACAAATCCTTATCATAAAAAATATTGCATTTTTGGATTTCTAAATGAAGAAAAAATTGGTAACAATAAGATATTAAAATCTCACGATCTTATTTGAAAAATCACGATCCTATTATGATCTTACCAAAAAATATGATCCTACAAAAGATTGGGATAGAAAAGTTATTGCAAAATCTTATAATCTTATCTTATGATCTTTATAGCACTACTTGTTAGCCTCCTCGTTGGAACCCACCAAAATTTGCCAAGTGCCAACAATTGTGTAATATCATGGCAAAGACTCGAAGGAATTAAGGAGAAAGCACAATTACAAATAGAAAAGGATGGTTTGGACAACACACTTAATATAAATAACTTCTTTCCTTGCCTAAGAGATCATTCCCTCTTTCCAACCTTGGAGCTTTTTTCATACTCTCTCTTTAATATATAGAATTTAAAGCATTATTATTACTTCTACCAACCATCTTTGAGAGCTCAAGATATTTCTCATTAAGAGAAGTTTTAGAGGCATTTATGATACTATTGACTATTTGACTCTATTTCTTAAACCCTCCATTGCAATCAAACTAAAAAAAGAGCACTTTTCCCTTGTTAATTGGATAAAAAACCTTTTTCAAACTCTTTCGAATTGAAGAGTTTAAAATGGTTTGAAAGTTTAATAATTTTTTTTAATATTTTTAACATGATAATTTTTCTTATTATCATAATCGTTAAAATATTTAATTTTAAACTCAAACTATAACATTCAACTCTTAAAGCCAGAAACTATAACATTAAATTTTAAATTTATAAACTTTTAAAAAATTTATAAAGTCTTAATCTTAGTTCTAAAAATTATAAACTAACATTTTTCTCTTTTCTTTAGTTGAAGGGTTTTTCTCTCAATTCATGTTTAAAAGAAATGCAAAAATAATTTAAATTGAATACTGATTATAAATAAAAAGAATTTGTTCTTTTGAAAAAGAAACTTATTCGTTTTCTAAAAGAATTAATATAAGGCTATTATTAAAATTCTTATAATTTTAATTCAATTCATCCCATTTAATAGTATCCAAACAAAAGGGTGATTTACAATATTTTTAAGTTAGACTCTCCATCAATCAAAGTATAAAAGAGGAAAGTTTGTCAAACGGGTAGAGTGATAAAGAAGTAATAATAATAAAAAAACAACTCTACATATATAAAATAATTAAGGTCATAGAATTATAAATTCAGTATCATTTTATCTTTTATAAATTTCACAAATTTCATAAAACTAACATTTTTCGGAAGTCTTTTTCCAAAGAGGCACCACCATGAACAATCACGGTCAAAGTTGGCACAACTAACAATCTCCTTTGCATTAATCTCCCTTTGATTTGTATACAATTTTTTTTTTTGTAATTATCAAAATCTGAATATATAATTAAAAATATGCGACATGGCTCGTCTTTTTTGGGAAGCGAACAAATCTTCCATTGTGTTAGTCCCTAATGCTCATTTTTCTTTGTGGCTTAAGTTAAATGCTTCATGTAACTCTTTTTCTATTGGGGATTCAAATCATGGTATCTCTGAATGGCTAGAAATCTCAAAGTGTTCCAAAATGCCCCTTTTTGCTTTAATTTCATTGTATCTCTTGCCCTTTATCATGCTTTGGAGTGGTGTTCTGTTGCAAATTTGAATTCTAGTCCCTTATTGAGTACTACTCTATATGTTAAATGGCATCCTCCTCCATTGCAGAGGCACAAGATTAATACGGATGGATCTTGTATTATTGACAGTAATGGGTTGGGACCTATATCTGCTGGGGGTATTATTAGAAATGATTCTGGAAATTGGATGGCTGGTTTTATGTGTTTTTTGGGCTATGGTTGTAGCTTATTGGCTAAGCTTTGGGCTATCTTACTTGGTATTCAACATGCTCAAAGTTTACTCTTACCTAATGTTGTTGTTGAATCAGATTGCAAAATTGCAATTGACCTTATTTGCTCTCAACAATATGACTCTCATCATTTTTATCTTATTGTTCATGTTATCAGATCAAAACTCGCTCAGTTCCAACAAATTTTAGTTCAGTATGTGCTCCGTGAAGGCAACAGTTGTGCGGATGCTTTGGCTAAGTGTGATTTGAAGGAGAGATCAGCTTTGTATCTTTTCATTTAATGCCTAGTTTTATCAACTCTCTTTGTTATGCTGATTTTTGTGGAGTGGCTGTGCCACGGCCCGTAGGAATTGATTGATATCTGAACTCTTGTTCCCTTTAATTTAAGTTCCTCTTTTATGAAAAAAAAAAATAAATTAAAAATATCAAAATCTGAATGGTTCCCACCTTTCCCTAATTACTTGAATGATCATGTATTTTTATATTCGAAGTCCATTTAATTCATGTCTGTATTCTCGATCTGTGAGATTGTGACGTATCAACATCACTTGTTCTATTCCAACATTGACAGTTTCTTTTTATATTAGGGATTTTTTTTATTACTCCAACTTGTTGATTTTTGTCCCAACAATAATGCAATATTTAATTTAGAGATCTAATCTCCTGTCTTGTCCTCAATTGTAGCTTCCTGCCTTCCCAAAATAGAAGAATATTCATAAATATTTGACTCTAATATCTTATTTATTTGATTTTTTTCATACTTTAAACAAAATTCAAGATTCTAACTCTTCTTAAAAATATGTAATACAATTATCAACTTTTTACTCTACTTGATTTAGCTAATATTTATTTCGAGGTCTCCTGAAATTATAAGTTTAAGAATTGAATGAGACTGTTAAAAGATTCATGATTAATTTAGAGATTGTTGATTCTTTGATTTTAGTTTTTGTATTTTGAATTATATTGGAAGTTATTTTCTACGTTTTAGATTACAAATTAGTCAAATTGAGTGAAAGTAATGTATAAAAATTAATAGTTAATGTCATATTTAGCAATAATTTTTAACAAAATTAAAATTTTAGTTTTTCGTAAAATGTTAAAAATATATTTAAAATTTCTTTAAAATAGATTAAATATATGGTGACGAAGTTAAATTTAGCCCAAACATTGTAAACTGNCCTTTTTCCATTATCTTTTTTTTTTTTAATAACATCCATTATTTTATTTTTATTTTTAGCTTTGCCTTTTTCCAAGGGAAACTCAATTAATGGTGTTCCTTGGTGGTCTGCACGGTTGAGTCACTGAATGAATCACTCATCATCAATTTGAAAGAAAAAATGATCTTAATCAAATGGCCTGGCTGGTTTGAAAATTTTGTTAAATCAAACAAATGAAAAACGATTTTGACAGTTTAATTTGACTTGTTTTTTTTCCTGAATAATTTAACTTGTTTGAAGCTTAATTGTTATCATAATTTTGTCACTATTATAATAATTAATAAACACATATTTCTATTTTTATCATATATTTTATAAAAGTAATAATCACATATTTAATTCTTATCGCTAATATATTAATGAAAACTATCAAATTCAAATATTATAAAAGTAACAATTGTACCAGAGTATGAGATTCCACATTAAATTAATGAACATTAAAATTCCACATAATATAAAAAAGTTTAGAAGTGTCAAATTAAAAAAGAAGTAGAAATATATATAACTAGATTTTAATAATTTACAACATCAATTTTACGATTTTTATCAAGAAATTTGTCGTATAATATAGATAAAGGAGACCAAGACTTACAAATGGATTTTTTAGATCTATAATTTTTTATTTTTCCAAATTTATTTAATGCTTTCAATATTTATATTATTTTAAGAAAATATGCATAGCGATTTGGATTGTTTATGAAGGTGTCAAATTGTTACCAAATCAAACCACTCAAATTTAAATTATTTTAAATTGAATCAAACTATTCGTTGATCAGTCAATTTTACCTAGATTGAATTTAGTTTAATTTGATTTGATTAAATCAATTTAGTCTGATTTAGAACACCCAAATGTTAAATAGTCAAATTAGACTGTTTTTTTAAAGGTAAATTACAAAATGGTCCATTTGATTTGGTCTATCTACACAATGTTACCCTATGATTAAAAGATTTTCAACTTGGGATCTTTGATTTGCACTATTATACATTAGGGCTCTGTCGGTTGTAAAAAATCAACAAAAAAATAGCAAGTAAAAAAATTTAGGCTTAAGTGCACTTTTGGTCCCAATACTATGACTAAGGTTTCAATTTGGTCCCATAACTATTTTTGTTGCAGATTTGGTCCCAAACCTTCGCAAAAAGTTTCACCGTTAGTCCCCTGGTCACTTTCGTCCAATTTCCGCCGTTAATTGTGACGTGGCAGTCTGACTGGGATGCTGACGTGGCAAAATCAAATGAGATGGAGTAAGTTAGGATCAATATGTAACATTTCATAACTTCTCTGGACTGAATCCACAATATACTCTATAAACTCTTGGGGTCAATCTGTAATTTTGACGAAAATTTTCTTGTTCTTCATCTCTGTTCTCCAAATTGGGAAAAGGACGGCGGCGAGATCTATTTTGACGAAAATCTTCTTTTCGATTTCATCATCATCATCATCATTCATCATCTTCAATCTTCATCTTCCTCTTTTCTTCATCATCATCATACCCATTCTTCATCTCCAATTTCAGCCACATCATCATCATACCCATTCTTCACCTTCTTCACGGAATCTGCTGCCTCATCAGTCTCATCCTCGGATTCCACTTCTCTCGCCTCGTCTTCTTCTTCCGCTTCTCTCGCCGACAGTTTCAAATCCGACCCACCGTTCGAGTTCAGACCCACCAAATGCTCCCTTGATGATCTCAATTTTACGAATCTGAGCAAAAGAAGGATTTTTTACGAAATTGTTTATGATTCAAGGATTTTTTATGAATCTGAAAAATTTTCTGGGTATGTAGGATGAGGATGAAGATGAAATGAAATAAATGAATGAATGATCCTGATGATATGAATTGCATTTTGTAATTGCATCAGATTTAGGGTTTACGGTGAAGATGAAATGAATGGATGAAGATAATGAATAGATGATGGTGGAAGAATAGATGATAAATTGATGAAGATGAAGATGATGAAGATTAAAATTTTTTTTTGGTTTAGGAATTAAAAAGAAATTAGGGATTTATGTTAAATTGGGAAGATGAAGATTAAAAAAAATTAAGTTTTAGGGGTTTAGGGTTTAGTGGTTGGAATTTTAGGATTTTGAGGATTTGGGACTAAAATGAATGGAGATGATGAAAAAAAGAGGGAAATGTGAATAATGGGATAAGAATGGGTCAAGGACCTAATTGTACAACTCAGACTTTTTTTTAAGGTTTTAGAGTTTAAGGTTTGGGGTTTGGAGTTTGGGGTTTAGAGTTTTTAATATTTTTAAGGACTAAATTGGACACTTTAGTGCAAATAATGGGATAAATTTGGTTTATAGAGTACTATAAGTTAGGATACTCTATAAGTTAGGATCAATATGTAACATTTTCAAATGTCTGATCAAAACATAACATAGTGCAAATATTAGGGAAAATGAGATTTACACATATCTGTAGTCAATTTTTTACGACCTAATGTGTTATATAATGATGCAAACCACAAGTCTCAATTTAAATATTTTTTAATAACATAGTACTATAATATTATGTAGATAGGCTAATTAACCTACAAACCATTCTTGTAATTTACTCTTTTTTAATATCATTGGTTTACGTCATGCTTTCAATTTTTTTTCTATTTGTTATTTATATTTATTTCTACTATTTTATAAAAAATTAATATATATATATATATAGGTTGACATATTTTATTTCATTAGATTGTTTTTGGCCATTCGAGATGCATATACGTAGGAGACGACGTGGGATATCTCCTTGCCTTATAATGCATACACATATGCTTTATTCTTCTTACCCAGTTCGTTTGATTATAATCTGTTACGAATATAATCGTAATAAACGTGTTTGTTTACATTTTTTTTTATCAAATTATAATCATAATTTTTTTATAATTAAACATATTCAATTACACTTATACTCCTATACATATATCTATAATTACCTATACTCTAAAATAATCAATCACCCATCACAAGGGCAAAATAGTCATTTACCTCAACATTGGGCTAAATTGTTAATTTGTTAAAATAATTTGGGACTAAAACTAATATTTTAGCCATACTTTCTTGTTCTCTCTCCCTCTCGTCTCTCTCCCATCGCCCCTCTCTCTCTCTCTCTTCCTCCGTCGTCCGTCGTCCGATTCTCGATCGACCACCGTTCTATCTCTCCCAACCGATCTACCAGGTAAAGGAGGATGAATCTGACTGTGTGATGTTAATTAACCTACTCAATGACCAATCTTTATATCCATCGCACCACCTTGCTCCCATGATTTTATTTTGCAGGTCATCCCTCAGGCATTTTGAATCTTGCAGAATTTCCCATGTCTTAAGGGAGGGAAATCAATCTTGCAGAATTTCTCATGGTATGGCAAATGGGTGATATGCCAAATTGCAGAGAAAGCGAAGATGGGGGAGAAGGAGTGGTATGCCAAATTGAAACGGTGCGCCAAATTGAAGAGAGAGAGAGAGAGAGAGAGAGAGAGAGAGAGAGAGAGAGATTTATGCCAAATTGAAAAAAAATTTCGGGTTCGCTTGCGTGCCTGCATTCTCTCTCATCTGCTGCGAAACAGTGCGCCATTTTCATCGCTGGTCCACCAAATGTCAGGCACAAATTGTACATTTTAGTCCTTTTGGTGCACCATTACATAGGCCAAAATTCATTCGGTGCACCAAATCAAATAATCACTCCCCCACTTGCACATGAAAATAATCAAGTTTTCACACTTTTCAAGGAAAACTGTAACATATTTTGATTTTTTTTTCAACCAACAATCATATCCAAACACATTTTGATTATAATAAAATCACACCTTACTTTTTCCAACTTTTTCTTCCATTTATACCCCTATACAATTTATCAATTTCCTTACTTTTTATCCACCTACCACAATCATTACATACCCATTTTAATAATTTCACACCAAAGAATCAACAATCATCCAAACACCACTACAAAAATAATCAACTTTGATTATAATCACACTACAATTATAATCAAAACAAATTTTATAAAAAACGCAAAAGAACTGATTAGTTTTTCTCTTCTTCTTCGTCTTTGTTTTCTTCTTCTTCTTGACATTCTGAGAGCACTTCTCACAGTAATTGTATCACACTTTACCAAGAATTCTGCATGCACGTACTCTTACAGGTTCTTCAAATTAAACTCAATTTTCTCACTACTATTTTACTCTCTTGTCTTTCTCTTCCAATTTAGGTTTCTTAATTCTTATACTTGCCATTAACTCAATAAATACTCTTGTTATTTATTAACTCACGTTTCTCTTTCGATTGTGCTCTTTTTTCGTTAATTTCTCACCAATATTTTAGCGTTCGTGTGTATGTGTTTGGGAGTAAAATCATTTTGATTATTTCAAGTGACTCTAAAAGATTTGTTTTATGGGTAAATTACAAAGAAAGTCCCGTGATTTTGGGTATTTAGAGATCGAGTTTATGTGGTTTAAAAAGTGTCAATTTAGGGCTTAAGGTTTACTCCGTTAACAGAAAAGATCTTTGTGGTATATTTATGTCCAAAAATTAACAAAAAAAATGGATTTTTATTTAGATTTCACCCTTATTTCAAGATTTCCTTTTATTCAGGTCCCTAACTCATCTCAGAATAGCCCAGAAAGTTTATCATCTTTATCAAAAATCTCAATTCAGGTTTTATCTATATTCTATCGGGTCCCCAACTTGATTAAAACGAAACTAGACTTTACTATAATGTTTAAGAATGTTAGAATACATAAAAAAATTAGCATTTGGCAGTAGCAACACTCAAGGAAAACTAGCAAAATGAATGACTATTTCATTAAGTGGGGGAAAAAGCATTTTGAGGAGGTGATTTCAAGTGGTGAATTCTATTTTCGTATTTTATTGTTGGGTCGGTTTTCTTCCACTTTTAAATCGTGTTTGTGTTGTTGTTACTCCTTTGCTATTTGATTTCATCTGGGATAATGATTTTTTGTTTGAAAATAGCGTAAAAATGAGAAAGAATGGATCAAGATTTTTGATTTGCAGGTTTAAGAGATCTGTTTGATAAAGATGATAAACTTTATATATTATTCTAAGAAGAATCAGGACCTGAATGAAAGGAAATCTTAAAAGAGAAAGTTAAATATTGATAAAAACTCATTTTTTTCGTTGAGTTTTGGATGGAAATATACCACAAGAACCTTTCTACTAACGGAGTAAACCTTAAGTCCTAAATTGACACTTTTTAAACCACAAAGACCCCCAAACCACAAGAACATTCCCTATAATTACCATTGCTTTATTGTATTGTTATATTTGTAAACTATGATTTTATGATTTCAAAGATATCAAAATAATTTAGAAGAGCTTGAATTTTCATTAGTAAGAATATTTTGATTTAAAAAAAACTTAAAAGGGTTTATATAAGATAAAAGAGAAGAAAATAATAAAAAGATGAGAAATAAAAATATTCTCAAAACTCAATCTCTATAAAAATATTTTCACAAACGGGGATCTCCACGGGTATTGCCCTACATGAATCCTCAGATGTGCGGGAAAAAATTCCCCGTGAGGGCGGGGATGGGGATAAAATTTACCTTGAACATTATTCAGGGACGAGGACGGGGAGTATGTCCCTCGCCCTGCAGGGTCCCCATCCCCAAAAATTATGAGCTTATAATAAAACTAAATTAAAATATTTTTATTATACAAGGACTGAATTTATAATTTGCTCTTTCTATCATTATAAACATTGTCTCAATCACTTCAACCCTTACCTTAGCATCACTTCATCTTCATCTTTGGCCACTCACTCTTTCCTCCTCCACCACTTCATTTTCATCCTTCAACCTTCATCATATCCTTCATTACATTGGTCCCTCATTCACTCTTTCTTCATCCTCCATCGCAGTTTGTCGTTTGCCGCCGTCCTCGCAACCATCATTCACAACAAATCCTTCATCGTTCACTGTAGATCCTAAAGCAATATGAGTTCGCTGACCTCGATTTTTTAGTTTGATGATCTCATGTTTCAACCATTTCGCTTCAGCCTCAGCCTCGTGACCTTGTCTTGCCCCTTTGATCAATCTCTCGCTCCATTCATCCACCAAGCTCCTTCACTTCAATACAAATCCTTTTTTTTTTCCCACGCCATGCTTTTTCTTCCCTATTATGCTACAACCTTCATTCAAATCCCAGATTCAGTAATTGCCATGACAAGGCATATAATAAATATTATTACAATACACATGTTCAAGTTTCATTATCTCAAAGTACAAGAAAATACACATGGGTTTCACTCATATTGTCATTGAGTTTCTTCAACATTGTTCTAATTATCAGATTGATTATTGATTATCTTTATTTTGAAAAATGTTGTTTGTGAGTGGGGATCCCCACGGAGACTACGGGGAGTTGGGGAACAAGGATGGGAGAAAAAATGTCCCCATGACAGGGATCGGGGACGGGGACGAGGACGAGGACGAGGGAGGTTGGGGTTGGCGGGGATGGGCCCCGTCCCTGTCCCGCACGGGTGCCATCCCTATGTATAGGATTTATTTTTAATCTTTATTAATTATTCAATTAAAGTATCCAAATTCTTTCCAATTAAACACCAGTTATTAGAATGTTGTGAATAGTTCAAACAATAAACTGAGTGATGAGGGCTCCACTTGAAATCCCAACTGTATGTATGAAACATGGAGGACATGCATGCAGCAACAGATTAAACAATAATACAAAAGTGAAATTTTTTATTATTATTTTTTCATATATATATATATATATAATTTTTTATAACATCAAACTTATGTTAAATTAAATCTCAACTCGTTAAACAAGGTAAAAAAAAGCAGGCACTAATTAAACCTAAGAAACAATTGTGGTACCATTGTCAAATATATTAAGAGAAAAATTTTAGCCATTGACTATGGCCCAAAATTATATTTTAGCCTCTAAATATTATAAATGATGATGCTGGGAATGTTAACAATAGTGATAACTTGCACAAAGGATCAAAAAGCAAGACGGGTGAGAGTCCTGTGATACTCTTCTGATGCTCAAGTCAATCAAAAGGTTATGAGAGAGTTTTTAGAAAGTGGGATCAAAGATATGAATGTGTATCTTAGCTAGATACGTGGAAGAAGTGATTATATAGTGAAGCCAAATTAGTTATAACCATCTAAAATTGTAGGCGAGAATTCATGGTTAATTGGGGTTATCACTCTAATGGCCTAAAGCATAGGTCTTGGAGCAATTAGGGAAATTGCCCCATCAATAATGGGCGCTGCCCCATCACTAATCTCTTTAAGCTCCTAGTATGAAATACCAAGGGAATTACTTGAAAGTTCTTTATGAAGAAGATGATCGGGCACTCTTTACCTATATAGTGCATTTTACCTTTGAAGGTTGTGTTCTTGATCTTTCAAGTTGTTGCTACTGTGAAATGATTTGAAAAGATGTGGATTTTTCACTTTCTTCAGGAAAAGTTTTATTTTGATTAGTTTCATGATGCTTCTTATGCTCTTATTAATGGGAATCTGTAATCACATGTAGTCCCCTTTCCTTCCTTTTTTGCTCCTTCAACATTTTGGCTTCTTCTTCTCAAATTTTCTAGTTTCTTTTGCTCATGGTTGTTTTTCTTATCCAATTGAGTTTCAAAAATTTCCAGCATTCCCAACACTATTAGAGCCTCAACTTCACCCTTGTATCTTAGAGGACTCAAATACTGAAAGTGCACAAAGGCCTGCTCTTGTGGTTTCAACTTATGCTTATTTGTCTCCTTTTTACCTAAGGTTGTATAATGTCTCTTTTGATGGTCCAATTGTAGTTCTAGATAGACAATTTGGGGTCATTTTCAACTATTCCTATCAAAAGGAACTTCGCGAATTGATTATTAGTTGTCATCTACCAAGAAGGTGGAATGACACGAGCTTTTAGGGTAAGGTCAATCCTTTCATTAAATAATAACTTTCATTGGAGATCTGTGCTCAATTATCATGTTAGAATAAAGTGGAGGTATTACCTAATATAAGGTAGTCTTACTTTGAGGGGATCCATGGGGTACTAGCGATGTTGTATTGCCTCGTGGTTGCCATGCCACCTATTTGAATGGTGTAGGTTTTGTTGTGTGCACTGCACGTATATGTTTTTGGAGGTAAAATTGTCTTTTATGTTGAACTCTTTTGACATAAGGGTTCTTAATGTTTTAGCTTTGTTTACAAAAAAATTTACATTATTTTTCTCTGTTTCGAGAAGCAAATCCAAATATTTGGAGACATTAGGGCAAGTGAGAGTCCAAAGAGTGGTATATGGTCTTCTCTTGACTCTATTCACCCAGCTCGTACTCAAATTGATAGAGAATTTAAATGGGAGTTAGTTTAAGCATTTTATCTTAATGAGAGTTATTAACAGCACGTGATAGACTCAAAACTCCAATTTAAACGCTTATCCAATTGAGAATTTAAATAATATGCGACTACTTAAATGATATGATCGGAAACATTATGACAAAGTAGGAGTTATTGGTCACGCATGTGGTAGACTCAAACTTTATCTTGAATGTTTATCTAGTGGAATTTCGAATAATATATATATGACTATTCCAATGAAAGTTGAAGTCTTGGGCATAAAGGTGCACATATATTAGTACTACGCATGATGAGACTAATTGACATAACTTCTCAAATTTGGAGACTAGTTATATCTATACTCGTCTTGTGCTTATTGCAATTCTCAAAGATAATGTACCATGTAGTTAATGTTAGCATCTAGATCCAATAGTGGTTGATCTCCATTAGGGAGAGAAAAAGAAAAGCATAATAGGGGATAGTTATGACATTACGTAGTGGAAAGTACAATTCCTCTTGTAAAGAGGTATTAGAAATGCTGGCTAATGTCATGCAATATAGCCTAGTGGTGATGGTTCAACTTGGCAAGTAATTCAAAAAACATAGACTTCTAAATGGTGAAAGAGGAAGGGCTCTAATGCTCAAGTTTTGTTGCCTAGTAGCATGAAATGACATTATTTATTAATTCAAACATTATTCTATTGCACGAGCAATTGGATCACATTAGAGAGAGATTGGTTTAGTGACGCTTCGGCCCCAAAATTGAGGCCACTTATGATCAAGTCTGACACCTTCGAGATGCACTCTGACAAGAGCATGAAGACACATCTAAGGGAGACGCCCAATGTCATTTGAGAGTTAGAGTCGGCTTGGAAACTCCTCACTAATATACAATAAGTTTAGGTTGTCACAAGATCCCTTCCCTCCTCTTGGGAGTACGTATACGTGAAATTATTTACTGCCACCACAAAGATAATTTTCTTTGTCTGATGAACATTTTGTTGATGTCTCTGGTAGACAAAGAGTGTTAACGGACCATTGAGTCCACATCAAGGACGTTTAGGGTAAGTTATTGCCTTCTCACAATATGTAGAAGACACTCGACTAGTTGGAAATAACAGACTTTGTTTTAATCATGGCCAAAGTCCTATTTTGGTCCCCCAGTTATGCTCAGTGTTCCAAATTAGTCCCCCAGTTATTTTTCGTTCCATATTGGCCCCCCAGTTATGCAAAACTTGGCAAAGTTGGTCCCTCTAATGGTTTCTATCCATTTTTCCGTTTAAAAAAAAGACAAAATTGATTTTTAACTCCTAAAAGTTTAAATTTTTTGCATCAAGGACCTTTTCTCTATAATAGAACCAAAATGTAAGAAAGAAGAAATAATTTGGGGGTTTTAGTATTTCACACCAAAAAATAATCTCTCTCTCTCTCTCTCTCTCTCAACTTTGCTACATCGACAATGGTTTGGTAACCAAATAGATAGCTGTTTCTTCCATTCCCAGTGAGTACTTCTCTCTCCCTTGCGATTTCATTGACTTTCTCTCTGACCTACCATTGTTTTTTTGTTTGGATTTTTTCTGGGTTTGAACAGTAAGTAGTTCATCTGTTATATGGCTTAGTTCTCTGTTTCGTCTTACGTTTGTTCTGTAATTTTTTATTGTTGATCGCTAGGGTTAGATACAATTATGATACTTTGATTCTCAGGTTGCATTTATTTTATTGCCGATTCAATATGTATTTTGCAAAGTTGAGCTGTGCGCTTTCTAAATCTGGGTTTGGGGTTTTGTTTGATTTCTAAATCGGAGTTGGTGGTTTTTTTGTTTTTGTGTTGTTGGTAGACTAGGAGAACGATGGTAGCTGGCGGAGCCGGTATCAGACATTTAAGCTCCGGCGACTCCATTGGAACAGTGGTCGGCGGTGGTGCCGACGCCGACGAATCTTAGCTTGAGGGAAGAGATTGTGGCGGCGGCAGTAGCGGAGAATGAGAGGGTTTTGGAAGACGAAGGTTTTCAGAGAGAGAGAGAGAGAGAGAGAGAGAGAGAGAGAGAGAGAGAGAGAGAGAGTGAGATTTTTTTGGTGTGAAATAAACTAAAACCCCCAATTATTTCTTCTTTCTTACATTTTGGTTCTATTATAAAGAAAAAAGTTCTTGATGAAAAAAATTTAAACTTTTAGGAGTTAAAAATCAATTTTGTCTTTTTTTTTTTTAACGGATAAAATGGATGGAAACCATTAGATGGATAAACTTTGTCAAGTTTTTCATAACTGGGGGACCAATATGGAACAAAAAATAATTGGAGGGCCAATTTGGAACAATTGACATAACTGAGGGACCAAAATAGGACTTTGGGTTTTAATCATTATAGGATGGTTATTTAGTCATCTTTTAAGATGAAGGAAATGAGTGAGGCAGTATATATGACTCAAGATTCATGGAAACAACTCCAAGAATCCCCTCTCTTTCTCTCACAAAAAACGTACAAAGAGAATATTCTTAATAGATTTTGCATGAGGAAGTCTGGACCCAAAGATGCTCTAGTAGCAAAAGGCAAGAATATGAGTCTTGCTCGATGTCCTTAATTAGAGTCTGTCGAGCAACAAAGCCATTAAGTAGTATTTCACATACAAATGTAGTTGAGAGCTTGATATATGTTGTTATGTGAACTCACTTTAACATTTCTTTTTGTAGTCGGTTTAGTGAGTCGTTATCGATCAAACCTAGAACACGCACATTGTTTAAAGAATTCCAAGGTACTTGTAGGACACTTTTGGAAATTGGTCATGTCATCGAGGTAGTAACCCCGAAGATGGTAGGTTACACTTACGTTGATTGTATAAAGGTCACATCGTCATACCTTCTATGTGTCGTAACAACCACTTATAGTTGGGTCTAAAAGGCATCTAGTATAAGAGTTCTCAAAACTTTATATCAAGTGATTACGACTTATGTGGATTATGAAAGAAAACAATGTGTGAGATATTGGTTTTTGGGCCAATTTACGTCTTATGAGTGCTCATTATTACAATTTAAGAAGTCCTATTACAATTTACGCCCAATTTACTTTTGTTTTTTTATAAATAAAAGATCGCATTCATCATTTCAGTTACACATACATAAGTATAGAGATCTTTCTTTATGGAGAACCCTCTTAATTTATTTTCATTTCGAAGATTCGTCCATGATCAATTATGGATCATGATTTTCTTTAATAGATAAGACTTATCGTTTGGTGGAACAAAATTTTTAGCAAGACATGTAGGTTGATAACTTTCACATTTATTTTTATTTTCGCACAATAACATTTGTTTATTATTTTTTTCATCATCAAATTAGGTCCACAATTCGGAAAACATTTATATATATATAAAGTACTAAAACCAATTGAAAATCAGTCAACAAGTACCGATAATATTTAGGCCAAAAAAAACAGTATGCATAATGTAACTTTTAGTTGAGCAATTTAATGTGCATTGAATCATGCATGTGCTCATCATTATTTGTAATTACATTATACATTATTTCTTTCTTGAAATAATTAAAACATATATATTCAAATGGCTAAAAAAATCATATATATTCAATATTTTTCAATGTATAAAATTATTCTTATTTCTTTCTAAAAATTTTTTAAAAGTAATTTTTCAAGTAACAAAAAAACTTTATATAAGAACTTGAAGTCTTATAAAACAAAACTCCTAATACCATATCCCATAGGTAAAGTAATATGGTCAAGATAGATATCTTATTTAGAATTGAAGTTCAAAATAAAATAAATTGTATTTTTTGGTAGGCAAAATAAATTGTATTTTAATATTTATCAATTTTTTTTGTACTCATTTCTCAAAGTATACTGAGGGTAAAATTTTGGAGTAGTTCCCACTTCCCATCATATGAGAAAAAATAATCATATTAGATAAAAATAATATAATTTATTTGGATAAGTATAATTAATTGCTTAAAATCACATTAGATTTACGAAATTCTTCAGTAAGTTACAAATATCGCAATATTTCATATATAAACAAAACTCATTATTTCAGGCCAAAACAAAACAAAACTCATTATTCACCCAAATCAAATCTTTGTATATAAAAGTATAAACATACTTTAAATTTAAATATCAAATGTATCCATATATATCGTCATAATATCTACCTTTGGAATTCGTTTTAAAAAGTATTTATGAGATATATAGGCGTGATTGTCCGATTCTATTATAAGTTTATAACATTACAAAACGATCATACACATTCTTGCTAATGAAATCACGAATCTCACCCAAACTTGATTCTCTACACTAAAAAATGGAAAATACATCCAAAATCGTAGGATGCAATCTTGACGTACGGCATTATTGGTGAAAGGAGTTACTTAAATGATTAGGTTAAAAATGTGTAATAAGCCTAATAAAGTAATCATATCAAGAAGATTAGTGATAACTTACTCTAAGTTATATACATGAAATGCATATGATTTGTTTAAAAATGAGTGATGAGCATAATTAAGTGAAAATATCAAGAAGATTAGTGTTAACTTACTCTAGTTTATTATATACATGAAATGCAGCGCTAAGCATTTAAAGAAATATCAAAAGATAAATGGTATCACATGTGTTTTAGGAACAATATAGGCTGGCACGCAATTCTGAAACAATATATATATATATATAGATCATTTTTATTTTTTTTATCTGTCCACTTAAGTAAAGTTTTGTCCTGATTAATTTGAACTTCTGTCGTCGTGTATTTGGTTATGATAAGTGAGCGTCCTTTTGTAATAATAGCTACATGAACACGATTTTTAATCTAAAATTGTATTTGCCAAAGTGTAAATTTTGTTTCATATATTTTGTTTAGTTCTTAATTTGGTTTTGTATTTTTTTATTGTATTTTTTGGTCTCATATCTTTAGGTCAAGTGCAGAATTAATCTCATATTTTAGGTCAAGTGTAGAATTGGTCTTATATCTTTCAGTTAAGTGGAACTAACGATGAAACCTTTTTACAAATATATCAAACCAGTTCTCCAACCTGACTAAAAGATATGAAACAAAAAATAATATGAAACCAAATTATATTGCAAAGATATATATGAGACTAAAATGAAACAAAAAATACAGAATCAAATTAGTAACCGAGAAAAAAAAATAGGATCAAATATACAGTTTGACCAATTTTATTTATTTAAGCGATGTAAATTATTTATCACTTGAATTTATTCCCTGTTAATATTTAGATATATACTTTAGAATATTATAACATTATGGTTTTTCCCATAAAAAAAATATAATGGTTGTTTTCTTATACACATATTAATTGTAATTTGTATGATTGTATCCATATAATGTATATATCGATAACTTATCCAAATGTATTCATCATAATAAAATTTTTCGAAGAATGGCTTTAAATTTTTCGAAACTATAACATTCATTCATGATAATATCTTTACATAATCTTTCTATATAACTTTTATTTAAATGGTTACTTTATAATAATTAATTTATAGCCTTATATTACGTATACGGTATACCCTCTATATCTTCCGTCTTAAGAAATACTTCTTCATACACAAAGAAAGAAATGGAAATAAAAATATAGCGAGGATGTGTTTGATCCTTAGAGTCGATATTATTGGGAGGGTCCAACCGTTTTGTCTCTGAAGTCTGAATGAAATTAGTCTTCGTTTAGGCCGTTATACAGATAGACAAAAAAAACTTATAATTTAACCGAAAAAAAATATAGCGAGGATGAGTAATTAAAAAAAATTATCCATAAAATAAGATATTTTCAAAAATCAAATTGTTTTAATTCCTTTTTATCTTATATATTGTTTATTCTACATATTTATAATATTTTTATTTTCTCGTAGTATATTTGTAACGACATAAAAAATTCATTGATTTTAGAGTTATTGATCAGATCTAATTTAATAGACCTACATATTTTTAATTCAAGAGGTAGATTTCAGTCGAAATAATTGACTTTAATGTTATTGGACCCATATATATCAGATTCATTAATTCCTCTGCCATCTATTTTTCTTGTTAAGCTTATTTTATATATCAGATTTTTTTAATAATTTAACTTTTACTATTAAATTGTGTTTTTTATTTTAATATTATAAAAATATATTAATTAACACAATACCAAACAAAAGAAACAAATATTAACCCAGATAAAACACTTGTTACAGTCTATAGTAATACGTTTTTTCTAGGAAGCATGGACATTTCATTTTGAGGGTGTGTCGCCGTGTCAGACACATGTCAGTGTCCGACACCCGTACGACACCGACACGACACATATTCACAAATTTTAGAATATAAATCAAATTTTTATAACTTTAACATGACAGACAAAATAAAATAATAGTAGATATGACATATATTATGAATAAAAATTGTAATTTTAAATTTTTCATTAAAAATTATGAATATTTAATTATTTTTATATATAAATATATGCCGTGTCGTGTCATGTAATTTTAAAAGTTTGGCGTGTCGCTGTGTCTGTGTCTATATCGTGTCCCGTATCCGTGTTAGTGTCCATAGTTGATAGCGTTTTTTATTTGGGTTCCATCAATTATTAGGTGCTATGTGGCACATGTGGAGTATTTTTGAGTCAGGCTGAATTTGTGTAAGTCGTGCTGCATGTGTAATTTTTTTATCTTATTTTAATTTTATTTGCAACAGTTTTGAAGCGTTGCTGGCTTACTTTTTAATTATATTTTCTTTTTTTGCAGCGGTTTGTTTTATTAAAAAAAAATTTTGTTTACTTAAACTTTTTTTAAAGTATTATTAATTATAAAATATATTTTTGAACTTGAGAGGAGAGAGATATTACTAACTTCATGAAACAAGCATCTAATTTATGGGTCTGATTTCCCGTTTAATTAGATTTTGTTTATGATTCTAATTGGATAAAGAAAGAACTAATCAAATGTAACTTGTAACTCTGAATTTATTGCATTCGAACTTGAAAAGAGAGAGATATGACTACATTAATTCAATAGTGAGAGACTAATTATGAAACTTACTAATTAATTAAGGAACAAAATGAACAATTGGGAAACATTAAGGATTTAAACAGAACAAAAAACTATTAGGGACTAAAACAGAATTTAAGGTAAACATTAAGGGCCAAAGTAAGATTTTGGCCATATCTTAATGTACAACACTAAATTTAGAATCTAGCTCATTCTATAACATACCAAATAGAAACATCAAATGCAATAATTCATCGTAGCTGTCTGAAACTCTGAATTATTAACATGCAGATGTCTCATAATTTATTAATCCTATTGCAAAATTAATCTATTGTTAAACAAAAATTCATTTTTTTGGACAAACCCAAAACTAAAATGCTTGTCGCGTGCATTTGTTTAATTATCCGTATTTCAATTATTATTTTCCTTTCCTATTATTCTTTTCGTCTTTTTTCTTTTTGTTATTATTGTGGAATATTCTCATAGCAGGCAAACCTAATCTTTTTTTTTGGCCAAACACGCAAACCTAATCTAATTGGGACGTTGTAGTGGTCAAAAAAAATCCTATATAAATAATATTTTCAATTTTAAAATATAAATAATTAAAAATAATATAAAATTATGAAATAAAAAAAAGTATACAACTTTTTTTTGTAAAAAAGAAAGAGATTTCGTTTTCAAACTTTTATTTCTTATCTTATATTAATATTTCATGTACAAGATATGTGCGTAGAAAATTGAAGAAAATAAAAAACATAAATTATTGATCAAAGTGTAAATTTGGTCTCATATCTTTTGTTGAGTTCCCAATTTGGTCATGTATCTTTTTTTGTTACACTTTTGGTCTCATATATTTGCAAAAGGTCCCAATTTGGTCCCATATAATTTTTTTTGTCCCATATCTTTAAGTCAAGTTGCAGAACTGGTCCTATATATATCTTTGCAAAAGGATCAATCGTTAGTTGATCCTTTTGCAAAGATATGGGATTATTTCTGTACTTGACCCAAAGATATAGGACTAACTCTGCAATTGACCTAAATTATGAGACTAAATCTGCAACAAAAAAAGATATATGAACAAATTAAGAACTAACCCAAAGATATGAGACCAAATGTGCAATAGAAAAAACTATAGGGTCAAATTAAAAACTGAGAAAAAATATAGAACCAAATTTACACTTTGAACTAAATTATTTAGTAGATTCAAAGTTCAAATATTGGACACTATAATAGCACAATATATTGGCAGGCGTGAAATAATTGAATTACATACAAGTTATCACTATGTATGCAAAGTAACTAATAATATTATATATTTAAGAAATTTTCTTCTGCATTTTAGGTATTATATATATTGGTTGTTATTATGATGAATCTTGAGCATAATAACAACATAAATTGACATTTAAGGCCTTATAAAATGTCTTTTGTCATTCCATATTATCAATTCTTGAACCTTCTATGTAGAGTTAGTATTGTTGTTAGCAGTAGTGTCTCTCCTTAAAGGACTGCTTTGGCTTGTGAAGCAAGTCTTATAATATGTTGTTGGGCAACCGCTTAGACTTTTAATCTCTCAAGTAGAGTAATTGTTTTGTTGAGCTTATTATAATTTGATTTTCGTTTCCTTGTGTACAATAAAGTGTAAAAATAATGGAAACTTAGATGTTATTGTAAATGCTTTTCATAAAATGATAGCGGCATATAGTTTGAGTTGTAAAATAGTATGTAAAATTAAATTGCACAAGATAAAAATTCTAGTGTACCCTCATTTCTACACGTCATAGTATTAAAAACCGGACCGGACCGGGCGGTCCGACCGGTGAACAGGAGCCCAGGCCGGTCCGGAGAAATAAAAATACCGGATTGCAGTTGAACCGGTGACTCACTGGTTCAACCGGCGAACCGTGAACCGGTTTGACCCGCCAAAGTTTGCAAAATTACATATTGATCCCAAAAACTTTTCAAAAAATTACAAATTAGTCCCTGGATACATATTATAGATGGACTAAAATGAAAACTTTAAAAAAAATGTGGGGTCAATATGTAATTTTTACAAAACTTGTTATGGTTAAAATTGTAAAATAGCTCCAAAGGTACTAAAGTGTTTAATATTTACTTTATATTAATGTGAATTTAATGAATATGTATATTTGAAAATGTATTTTTTAAGTAAACCGGCTCAACTGGTTAAACCAGTGACCCAGCGGTTGAACCATTGAACCAGTGACCCAAGCCTTCCACCGGTTTGATGACCGGTCCGGTTTTTTGCACTATGCTACACGTCCTTTTGGCTACACTTTTAACTTTTTGGCTAAAACTACAATAGAACCTTGAACATTATTTTCATGCAATTCAGTCCCAATTTGCATCATAAAGGGACTATATTTAATTCATATTATTTTCATATTTCGGATTGTTCTGTAATTTATTCTTTTGGCTTGGGATGAAATTACATTTTGCACCTGAATGTTTTCATGAAGATTTTCCTTAGGTGTTATATAATTTAGGGATCCATGTGGAAGGAGTCAAAATTGTTGTGGATCAATTTGTAATTTTCCCTTTTATTGTATGAGTGCATCCTCCCTTCACCGTACGTCTGCAAAATGATTTTTTTATAGAACCAACGAAACCGTCAAATATTTGACGGTTTCTTTAGAGAAAATTTTCAAAAGAAATTGTCAAATGTTTTGATATTGAAAATTGTTAAATAAGTTGACAATTTTTTCTAAAAGATGACGGTTTTTTTTTTAAAAAATTATCAATTTGTGTAGCATTTTAAAAACAAAAATATTATTTGAGATAACGGTTTTTTCATTTTTTTTTGTACATTGCCGCAATAAAAATAACCTATTTATGTCCATTAATATAGAAACTAGTTTTAACCCCGTGGATTCTCACGGGTGAGATTTAAGTTTTTTTTCATATATAATATTATGAATATATTCAACAATTTTTATAATTAAAGGAAAACAAAATTATGTTAATATTATACTTTTATTTTTATATGCTAAACTAATGATGGTGCGACATTTTAATTTTTACAAATATATGTACATATTTTTTATACTTGTATATTAATTTTTGTTATCATTTTATATGATACACAAAATGAAATCATAATTTGAGAAAACCGATCACATTTCTATAGGTCAGAATTCTTAAATATATGAGATTTGTATACATTCTATAACTGTGTAAATATATTATTTTTAGTCTAGGGTCCAAAAAAAAAGTAGAAAACCGATCACATTTCTATAGCTCAGAATTCTTAAAAATATGAATTAGAAAGATGACAATTTGAATAGCTCAAATTTTGAGGGGCTCGATGAGTCTTTTCATCTTCTGACTATACTTTAATTTTAGAATCCAATCATAATTATTAGGTTTGATTTTACTCCTTAAATTTAAATCAATTTTTAATTATATCTTTATAGTTTTAATTTCGTAATTAAATTCCTATACTTTCATTTGTTTGTAAAAGAAATTACGTCATTAAGTAAGAATAAAACTTTGTCTCCGATTGAATGACAAAAATGGTGTTAGACTTATTTAATATATAACAAATATAATAATGAACGAAATATCAAAAGTTTTGCTTTATTTTAATTTGCACAAGACACATAGTTCTGTTTTTCATTGAAAAAAAGTTTAATGTCAAATTTATTTTGCAAAGGATGCATAATTTTTAAAAAAATTACAATTTTTTTTTCAAATATGATTTTTATTGATTAAAAAATATTTCAACAAAAGAGTATAAATTAGGATTTTTAGTCAAAGATAGGCACAAAGGCTACGTTTGGTACGCTGTGATATCAGATGTTATAGTATCGTAGATGTCGTGATATGTGATTCTATGGTATAAGATACTTGGTATTTATAATTTCAATGTTTGGTATGACAATAATAGATATCAAATTATGAAGCATGGACACTGATACGAATACGGACATGGACATGCCGACAAGTCAAATTCTTAAAGTTACATGACACGACACGAAATATATTTATAAATATAAATAATTAAAAATCCATAACTTTTGATGAAAACTTTGAAAGTTATAATATCTATTCACAATGTATGTTATATATGTCATATTTTATATTGTTTGTCTTGTTAAAATTACAAAAAATTGATTTTCTATTCTAAAAGTTATGAATATATGTCGTACGAGTGGCAGACACAGACAATGCCTGACATGGTGGCATGCCCTCAAAATGAAGTGTCCATGCTTCATAGAAATCAGATATGTAAGTTACATATGTTTGGTATTCGCTATCGAATAACATCAATCTTCTTTAAATTTTCATACTCACCCCTTATTAACATCTTAAAAATATATATTGATATTTTCAAAATAACTATTTAAATAAATATACAAAAAATATACTCATTTATATTTCCATATTTAAATTTATTTTTATAGTATTGATAAGTGATAAACTGGAAAATGACTGGCACTTACCTAGTTCACCGGAGAGGGCTGCGAGAGCCAAGACTTGAGCAAAGACCTGCAAAAGCTTCACAGGGGGGGCCCTCCGAAGTGTACTCCGACGCTCAAGTTAGTAAGAGAGTGATAGGAGAGTAAGAGAATTTGAGAGTGTAAGAAGTAGCTAACCTTGAACTGGTGAGATGGGCTCTATTTATAGAGCAGGGAGGAGAGAGGTGGTCAGCGCGCGGGGCGGACCACGTAGTTGGACACGATCTCCACCAGCGAAGATGGTGGAGACCGATATTTGCGGAACAAGGCAATCGTGGGTGATCGCGTGTTGTGTCTGTAGGCGGGCGCCTAGAGACTGGAGATCGTGGGTGAGCTGGTTCGCAGCCCACGATCTCTCGTAACGTGGATTGCGGAGCAGGGTGATCGTGGGTGGCCACGTGTCATTTGGGGGACGGGCGCCATGACCCAGGATGGATCATGAACGCCCCTAAGTGTGTTTAGGGCGCCCGATTGGCTCGAGGGCGCTTCGCGAGGGCTGTTTAGGCGTACGCCCAAATAGTGATGTATCAATAAGTAATATAATAAAGAGTAATTTTAATATATTTTGATTATTTATGGACAAATTGTGGACTCGGTATAAATATAGGACCAAATAGTAAGTTTTATTAAAAAAATCAACAAAAAGGATAAAATTGGAACTTTATTTAAAAAATCCCCTTGTAAACTCTGTAATCTGAGATGACATAGGGCCTGTTTGGGGATGGGGCATCCCAAACTCATCCCATTCTAATCTTAATCTCAACCTAAAATTAGATGAACAGTCCAGTTTGGGTGTTTGTGTGGCACATAATCTCATCTCAATCTCATCCTAATCCTCATCTCATCCAAATCATCATCCCATTTATCATACATTTACTAATCTACCCCTATTTATATACCTATATTTACCTACACTCTAATACAAATATAAAAAAGATAATTAGACAAAATAGTAATTTTACATACCCTCATTTATTACACTTATAATTTTCTCTCTCTCCATCATTTCTTATTAATTTTTTTTCTCTCCCTCTCACTCACTCACAAACACACACAAACTTCTCTCTCTCCTTTTCTCTCTATCTCTCACACACCCACCTACCCACTCCCTCTCTCTCCCTCATATATATATATATATATATATATTATATATTTATATTATATATATATAATTTATATTAATTTAATTAAACAAAGATGTTTTTGTCCATTTGTAATGTTGTTTTTTTTAGTCCCAACATTTCTCTATTTCTTTTGAGTAAAATATACAATTGAATCCCTAAATTATTTTTTAAGTTACAATCTTCTATTCTATTTACTGTATTTTTTTAAAAAAAAGAAAAAAATTACTTATCTTCACTTTTATAGGCATTTTAGTCCTCAAACTATGAGCTCAATTTCCTTGGCTAGTAAAACTATTTTATGTTTAGTTTTTTTCTCAAACTATGAAAATAGTTTGATTTTGGTCCTCAAACTATTTGTTGTTCTAAATTCGTGTCCAAATTCATCCGATGATTATTCGCTATGGATAATGGAGAAATAACGGTTATTTTTTTGTTGGGAAAATACACAAGTTTCCATGTGTTTGTTATTTTTCTGGTTCGAATCATGGGTAGCAAAAAAATTGCAATGTTGTTTTGTTGGGAAATTACAAAGTTATGGACCAAATTGTACATTTACAATCATTTCCATATTACTTGCATTCTGGTCCCACGATATTGTTTGTTATTTTTTGCACCTTGCAAATAAAAAATATACCCGATTGTTGACGGTACAAGCTTTGTTCGAGCCCCGAGTACAGATATTAGGGACCGATTCTTTGGACCGATACAATGTTATGGACCAAATTTTATGTTTACAATACTTTTCATGTTATTTGCATTCTAGTCCCCAAAATATTACTTATTATTTTCTTTATATTCAAATTCATAAATGTGCCCCATTATTCATGGCTGGGATTCTCTACGAGCTTTGAATTATCACTCACACATGTTAGGGATTGATTAATTGGCCGGATACAAATTTATGGACCAAATTGCATTCTCAAAAGAATTTTAATGTTATTTTCATTTTGCCCCATAATCTCATCCAATAGGATGGACCAAAATCCATCATCCTATAGGATTGAGAAATCACGCTTTCCAAGAGCATCTCATCCAAATATCATCCCAGTCAAACCCCACCCAAACACCTATCATCTCATCTCAATCTCAATCTCAACATCATTATTTCATACCATTTCTACCCCTATACAAATTAAAAAAATCCATAATCATATTTCAACCAACCACAATCATTACATACCCTTTTATATAATTTCACACCCTATTATACATGATTTTCTCTCAAACCATCCAAACACTTCATCTCATCCTAATTTCAACATCATCTCATCTCATCTCATAGGTTGAGATTGGATTGAGATTGGATTGAACTTACAAGTTCCCAAACAGGCCCATAGTTTTTGTGCTATTATCATATCTCACCTATTTTCGCTATCATCTTATGATAAAGTGTTATTTTAGATGTCGACATATGACGATATCATGGCCTTATCAAATGTCAAACATCCAAAATAGAAAATACTATAATATATAGTATATAAAATGTTCATCATGAGATAACAAGCGGTTTTTTTATGCGAATAATATAAAAACGTTATTTATTTATTAATATACCTAAATTTTTTACTTAATTCCCTTAATGGGATACGCACCACCCTAACCCGATTTTATCCTTCACGGCCAATCAGCCGGTGCCACGTGGCACCGGCTGAAATTTTTTTTTGTAAAAATATGTTGAAATCGAGTCATAGTGACTCGAATTCAGACTGACACATGTCAGTCTGAATTCGAGTCACAGGAACTCGATTTCAGAAGAATTTCTGAAATCGAGTTCCTGTGACTCGATTTCAGACTGACATGTGTCAGTCTGAAACCGAGTCACGGGCTCGGTTTCAGCACGCCTCTGAAAAGCGTTTCACGCTTTTCAGAAAAGCGTTTCACGCTTTTCAGAAAAGCGTGAAACGCTTTTCAGAGGCTTTGACCGTTTTGAAAAAAAAAAATAGGGTTTCGTGGGTGGGTGACTTTGGGTATTTAAAGGGAAAGAAAGAGAATAAGGGAGATTGAGTAAGAAAGAAAGAGGCGAATTGAAATTGAGAGGCAGGTTGGAGAGAAGAGAGAAAGAGGCGAAGAGAGTGAGAGGAGAGTAGGTTGGAGAGAAGAGAGAAAGAGGCGAAGAGAGTGAGTTCTGTGTTCAGAGTCTTGTGTTTGAAAGTGTTCAGGCACGGGCACGAATTGTTAACCCCGGACCAATTAACCCTGATGTCCTGATATTACAAGAACGCCATATCTCACAGACAGTGTGGAATCGCACTGGTCAAAATTGGGTTAGTCTTCACGGTAAAATGAATTAATGAGTTGCTAACGTTAACAAAATGTTTTTTTTTAACCACTCTGCTCTCATCTTGCAGGATCGCACACTGATTACACGGCGATGCACCTTCAGTCAGCAGATTGGAGTTGCCCCACCTCTTGAAATAGTCCCTCATTTGGTGCGAGCAGGATTCTATGGGATCTCTCGGGTGGTCCAATTTGTGTATGAGCCACCCCTCGTTTCCGCTTTGATCGAGCGATGGCGGCCGGAGACCCACACCTTTCATTTTCCGCAGGGAGAGTGCACAATCACTCTCCAGGATGTCGCAGTCCAGCTGGGACTGCCTGTTGATGGGGCTCCAATTATTGGTCCCACAAATTACAATTGGAGGCAGCTGGCCGAAGAACTGTTGGGTGAAATGCCCCCTGATAATGAAATGTCCGGCCAGCGGGTACGGATCGGTTGGTTGACGGAGAGATTTGGGGTGCTTCCCCCCAATCCGACAGAGGAGCAGTTGGTACGGTTCACCCGAGCATATATACTACGGATGATAGGCGGATGGTTGATGCCTGACCATTCAGGGCATCTCGTAGGGCTCATGTACCTCCAGTTCCTCCGGGACCTCGACGAGTGCGGGCGATACGCTTGGGGTGCTGCGGTATTGGCACACTTGTACCACCAAATGTGTCATGCCACTAATCCCGACGCCATCGAGATCAGTGGTTGCCTAACACTGCTGCACGTATGGGCTTGGGATCGATTCCCATCATTGGCTCCTAGTCGACCAACAATAGGAGACATCTAT
>QANZ01027092.1:0-12001 GCA_003254925.1 Chamaecrista fasciculata | reverse complement strand
TGATAATAAAATTAATTTTGATCAACTAAAAGACTCCTCAAACACACACATATATATATATATATATATTAGTTGCTTTGCATGCCCTAACAAACATGCAAATATTGATTTAAATTTAATAATTATTATCATTTTAAAATAAAATAAGTTATTTTTATTATATTTTATAGTAAAATTTAATTTTTTTTATTTTTATTGTAAGTTTATTAATTTAAAGTTGTGGAAAGTTAATCTCATCCACTACTTCTCTCTCTCATTATATGTAGACATGTAATTTACATGTAATATGTGGATGACCACATTCATGACCTTTGGATTCTATATCTCAAGTGTATAACATCTCCTCCATAATGCCCATAATTGTATGGTGTAACCTCCCTTCATTAGTGTGCTTAATGTCATATATATAATGTTGTCCTTTATGATGTCCTTAATGTATAAGCTATAAGTTACATAGCCCTATTTATGTCTAAAGTCCTATATAAGGGAGGCTTCACTTTGTACACATGAAAGAATGAGAAATGGAATTCTAAGATTATGGAGGATGAGTTCTTGAAGAACTACATCCATGAATCATATAAAATAGTTCCTGAAGAACTAAGTATTTTTTAGGACTAATTTGTGTATCTTCTTCTCTCTCTTATATCTATCTCTATATCTTTTACTTCATAATATATTATTTTTATAACACGTTATCAGCACGAGTCTCTACCGAATTAGAGTAAGGTAATTTTAACTTGTCTCTTCATCATCCATTGAAGGTAAGAAATTCTTATTTTTACTTTTAAATTATTTATATTTAAGCATGATCTCTTTATATTTGATTTTATTCTTGTCACCTTGAAAAGGTGATAGTTATATAAGAAATGACTCGAAGCCATATCATCTTTGATTTGATTATCATGAAATTGATAATTTTATCCATTGATGGATATGTGATGAAAAGATAATGTCACATTTTTATAGATCTATAAAATGTAAAGATGCAGTTATTGAAATTAGCTGATAATCGCCTGGAAGGCAATGAGTCAATATATATTGATAAATTATTAATGGAAGTTTTTATAATTGTTGGAAATGTTTTTGATTGGCCTGAAGCCATGTTATTTGTAATGAATAAGTGCATAGAAGAATTGTTGCACATATTGGTAATTTGCCAAAAGTAATAGTTTGGCTAATAATAGCCTTGAAGGCTAATAGTTTATGCATGAATTTATTATCATTTAATTGACTATTTTATCATTTCAATTGAAAAATTGTTTAATATTGGCCCTTAAGGTTAATAGCTAGTCCATTTTCAGGAATTATGAGTGCCAACTATGTAACAATTGAAAATGATGAGAATTTTCCTTAATAGTCTTGAAGACTAATGTTGATATATGTATTTTTATATTGATATGAGATAAAAATGAAATTGGCAATATAATTGATTTTTGAAAATTTTGACACCACATATCTCCAGTAGAGATGATGATGATTATATGACAAATGTATTTTTGTGGTTGTCATTGATGTACATGAAGTTCAATGATCATATATTTGTATGTAAATATATATTCACAAGACTGGTCACTTTTCATGAATGAGTATTGGTAGAAAAGCCAAAGAAGTTCAAAATACGCTAGAAGCGTAATATACATTACGTAGAGTATAATTTTCTCAAAAGAAAGATAATAGAAAAATTTCACTATTGTGGTCTCTAAGAGACAATAAATTTATAAGATCAACAATTTTTATTTTTCATGAAAGTTATAACCCCAGCAGTGGTTTCGGTACCAAAATCTTTCATTGAATTTGAAGAAATATTTGAAGGGATGTTGAAAATTGAAAATCATATGGCTTGAAGCCATCAGCAAATATATGATAATGCCCTGAAGACTATGAGTTGAGGTACTTTGATGAATTATTAACATAAATTCTCAAACTGTGGATTATTTTGATGAATTATTATGAGTTGAGGATTATTAAATAAGAGTAATTCAAATCACATTTTATTAATTGTCAACATTTGATAATTGCCCAAAAATTACCGGTAGCAAGATGAATCCCCTAAATAAATATTAAACTTTGGACCAGTAGTCCAGACACTAGAAGATGTCAAAAATTTGGACCAGCAGTCTTAACAATATTAGAAGATGTTAAACTTTGGACTAACAATTTAGACACTAGAAGTTGTCAAATTTCTGACCAGAAGTCAAGGCACTAGAAGTTGTCAAATATTTAGACCAGTAGTCTTATCACCTGAAGATGTCAAAACCTATAAAATATAATTGAGATTTTATAGGAAATAAATAAATTTGTATAAATGAAATGCACTAGCCGTGCAAGATTTCTCATATGAAACGTGAAATGAGGGGAAGATGAATCTATGGATCAAATCAATCAGATTTTATATTAGTCTTTGGAAAGACTTGGGTATATACCAGATTGAAAATTATACGTTAACGTTATTTGAGAATAATATATTCATCAGTAAGAAATTCTTGAAAGATTTGAAATGCCTGAAGCATACAATTTAAAGGATTTGAAATACCTGAAGCATACAATTTATATATGCAATGTTATCATTTTGTTATATAATGTTTAACGTATGCATATCTAAATAAATTTTTATATCATGAAAGAGTCATGAATTATTTTTGTATTTTTATCGGTAACTTATTTTTTTAAAATAAAAAAAGAAAGAGGAAGAATTGATAATATTAATTTTTGAGAATTTTGAAGAAGGTATTTTTTTTCTCAATGGATTTCGTAATCATTGCATGCACTTGAAACCAATTTGATTATATATGATTATTGGTCACTTTATTAATATTTTGTTTATAAAAATTGTGATTGATAAGTTGCATGAAGCAAATACAATATCGTCAAATTTATTATTTATTATTTTTCAATTTTATCAATAAATGTGAAAGATAAATGATTTTTAGTATTTTATGGTATATTTGATATTAACGTATCTTACTGGAAAAATAATTTGGTTTGTTTTCTAATTTATTCTATACTTGTTGATTGGCATGTGAAATGACTTTTATATATTAGAGTTATGTGAAATATGAAATTAGTTTTATATGTTATGTTAATGGTTTTATGTGAAATGAAGATCTATATGGAGTATATCATGTATAAGTGTGATCAGTATATATAATTCAATGACTTCGAAAGGCAAGGAAGAATCGGCTCATATATCTTGAAGATGAAGCACAACACATTTTTGAAGATGAAGTGCAATTTTTGAGGGGAAGTAATGCTTGCAAATAATGTACTCTTTTTCTTTCACTAAGCTTTTGTCCCACTGGGTTTTACTTAGCAAGGTTTTAACGAGGCATATATTTGCAGTGTAAAAATTATGAATAATGTACTCTTTTTCCCTTCGTTAAGTTTTTATCCCATTGGGTTTTTCTTAACAAGGTTTTTAATGAGGCATATATTCATAATGTGTGGTCATCCAAGGGGAAGTGTGGTAAACCTGTAATTAACATGTAATATGTGGATTACCACATCCATGACTTTTGGATTCCATATCTCAAGTGTATAACATCTCCTCCATAATACCCATAATTGTATGGTGTAACCTCCCTTCATTAGTGTGTTTAATATCATATAATGTTGTCCTTTATGGTGTCATTAATTTATAGGCTATAAGTTACATAGCCCTATTTATGTCTAAAGTCCTATATAAGGAAGACTTCACTTTGTACACTTGAAAGAATGAGAAATGAAGATTATGGAGGATGAATTCTTGAAGAACTACATCCATGAATCATATAAAATAGTTCATGAAGAACTAAGTCATTTTTATGGCTAATTTGTGTATCTTCTTCTCTCTCTTATATCTATCTCTATATCTTTTACTTCATAATATATTATTTTTACAACACACATGACTTTCTCTCTCTCATTATATGGTCACATGTTAATTTTTTTTGTTTTTATAATGTTTAATTAAATTATTTTTTATCGACATAATATTCTCTGATACATATATATAGACATATATATATTAGCGGCTAACATTTATAATTATTACAAATGTAGAATTACATTAAAATTTTAAGATATTAAATAATATAGAAACACATTACCTATACAATTAATTAAATATTGAAAAAGAATGCAATATTTGAAACTATAGGAACTTAACTAAAAATAAATAGAAATTCATTAAACTATAGGGATTAACCAAATAAATTATATCTAAATTATTTAAGCTTAGACCTTAGAGTTGGTTCTTAAGATCTAGAAATTCATGGACGTAGGTTGCTAAAAGTTTGGCATAACTTCTTATATTTTGTATTTCTATATATGTATTTTTAATATATTTAATGACTTATTTATTTAATAATATGTGTTCTTATAACTTACTACTAAAGGACTCCTCAAACATATATAATAGTATAATAGTATAGATAAAGGTAAAGGTATATCTATCTATTTATTTATTGGAATTAATATATTTCTCTTTATTTGATATAGATATATTTGTTATTGTGCTTCCATTATACTATTCTTACATATGTTTATTTATCATTCTGAAGTACTTTGTTTAAATATACTATTTGTTACAATGATTCAACTATACTTCTGAAAAGATATATCTATTTATTATTCTGAGACACTTCGTTTGAATACATTATTTGTCATTGTGATTCCACAGACACACCTCTCATTGTTTATTTTTTTAAGTAAAGATTCTTCTTTATTTGGAATATACTTCCTCCTCTTCTTTCAAAAGGTCTTTGGCTTCATAAAATATAGTATTGTAAAGACTGAAATTACTTGACCTAATTTTTACCTCCATATGTAATATTTCTTTCTAATTTAACTAAGGGTGGTAGTTTTCAAAAAAAAAAACACTAAGGATGGTAGTGAACAAGTTATGAAAAGAGTACTAAATTCTTTATATCCATAGATCCGAAGAAAAATATCTTCCTCATTTCTAGACCTAGAAATTTCACAATTTTGATTTTTTATAGTACTTTAGAGGTGTAGTGCTGAGAGGAAAACTGTCAGTGGAGTCCACTTTCTCTCTTTACTTGTTCATTTGTCTCTCAGTACTACACCTATAGTGCATTATAGAAAATCCACATTGAAAGATTTCAAAATCAATTCAAACAAATTTGGATCAATTAGTTTTTTATTTATAATTATTTAAAATATAAATATATCATTAAATTATTTAAAAATATATAAAATATTTAACATATTATTATAACAGTCCTACAATTTATTAATGAATAAATTTTAAATATTACAATTACTTATAAATATAGAAATAAACTTATTATCAGACTCATGTTCATTATTTTTTTTGCATAATTTTTTCATAACTTTCTAGTCTCTCATAAAATTATCTACCTTGCTTAATGCTTATTGAGTTATTGTTACCACATCTTCCCATAGTTTTGTATTTTATGTTTATTAATTTTTCTTTATTACCACTTCTTGTACTTCTTGCTTAATGTTTAGTACTCCCTCCGGTTCTGAATATCTGGTGTTTTAGAAAATCATTTTTGTTCCAAAATATCTGATGTTTTATAAATTCAAGAGAGCATTAATTATTTTTTTACCATTCTACCCCTATTAAATATAGTAGAGTCATAAATGTATAAACATTTTCCAAGTAATTTAATAGGGATAATTTAGTCATTTTACTTTATTTTTCTCTTCATTCTATGTTGGCTAATCATTTCCTTAATCTGTGTGTAGAAACCTTAAATACCAGATATATAGAACCGGAGAGAGTAGTAGTTATTAGTCCCTTCGGGGACATCCGATAGTAGTAGTTATTACATTCTTTTTACGTTATTAAAAAGAAAAGCACAAGGTTCTATAAAAGCTCATTGACATAATGGTACTTTTGCTAGGTCGAATCATATTTGATTATTGGAAATTACAAAGATTAAAGTTAAACCATGTTATCAGAGTCCGATTGGACAAGATTGTTTGACCGATTTTAGTTTTACCACTTGATGTAAATAACAATTTAAATCAAGGAGAAAAATTATTTTGATATTTGAATTATTTTAAACTAGATAAAATTAAAAAAAATTATATGATATGAATTGAACTCGTTAACTGTTAAGAAAATGATCTAAATCAATTCATAGAATTAAATACAAATTAAATAACAAGTTTTTTCTTTCATTTTTTTTATAGACAAAACAAGCCATGCAAGCCAAGCCACAACATGGCCCATTCCAACAAAGAATGGGAAGAGAAGAGAAGAGAGTCCACAGAGAGAAACAAATCAAACCTTGAGCCACAACCTTTAACTCCCTGGAAAACTGGCAACACATCAGGAACCAGCGCCACCATGAAGAAGGCCCAACCCGACAACACACTAGGTGAAAGCATAAACCGACAAACTGGAAATGAAGCAGGCGAAGATTGGTTGGAAGAAGATGATCTTCAAACAAAACCTCCAAGATCTGATATTACAACCCACTTCTAAGCAGAAAAATTTCAACCAAGCAACACACAAGGGCAGAAGAAATTAATCTACCCAAACAAAACCTAGAACAACTCTCAGGCTGACATGCAACAAAGAAGAAGAAAAAACCATAATGCCCAAACTCTCTAATCAACCTTTGAAAGAATCTTCAAGAGACTTATTCAGATGTTATAGATCTAGAAGAGAAATGTTCAAAAAAAAAAAAATAGAGAAACAAAAAAAAAAACAAATGAAAGGAAAGCCTTCCCTAGAAGAAGGAATACAAAGAGGTGTAGAAATCCAAAGGAAAGAGTGAAATGTTTTAAACATGTCATCAAAAAATTGGGACACAGAATGTAAAGCCTTTACAAAGCTCCTCCTTACCATTCCCAACACCCTCAAAATACGAAAAACTGAAAAAAGAGAAAAAAAAGAGGGGCCCCTGGTACTGATACCGAAGTCGCTGTCGGAGTCGTTGTCAGTGTTGCTGCCATCAAAGATGAAGTCGATGTCGCCACCAGAGGCGCCATGAAAATCGCCTACCAACAGCCCCTTAAAGGGGCTTTTGAAGAAAAGTGAAACCCTGACAGAGCGTTTCTGATCAGAACTTAGAAATATTTGCAATAGGTTTTTTTTCATAAAATTAACCTTTAATTAAGATTCAAAATTGTAATAAAAACTATCCAACAACCAAAAAGCAATACTTTTGTAGATATTTGAATGTTAAATTGAATATATTCTTTCTAAATTTTAGTTTGATCGAAAAGAACTTGAAAAATTATATTTAATTTAGAATTTAAAATGTGAACTTGTATATTTTTTTTGGGCCCAAAACTTGAACTTGAATATTGTATTATCTTTTGTGCCTGGAATTTTCTTTTACACTGGTTTAGTGTTTTTTTTTCAACATCCTAGATAATTTTATATAAATTATTGGGCCAAACTTTAATTTTTGCTAAATGATATTGTTTTTGTTTTTGATAGAACTAAAGTATATTGTTAATGGGTTCTAGAAGTTTTTTTTCCATTTTATAAAATTTTTTCCAACATCTTAAATAATTTTGTTATTTTATACAAATTATGGGGCCAAAATTTAATTTTTGCTCAAGTGTATTGTTAACAGGATCAAGATACAGCTTATTGTATTATAGACTTACCCTATATTTATATCTATTTACTATTTATATGTGGGAGGAGTGTTTTGATTGGTCAAAATTAATTTTATCATGAAATGTTAAAATAGAAAAAATAATGAAGGAAGTTAAGTAATTTTCCACTACTTAGATGGCAAAAAAAAAACTTCTCACCAAATTTAAAATTTTAATAATTATTAAATTTAAATTAATCTTAGTATATTCGTTAGACATGCAAAGTATACTAGTGTATATATATATATGTGTATAGATGTATAAATCCCTTTATATTTGGTAGTAATTTTCAAGTTAATTTGGTTTTGACTTGCAATTTTATTCTATCAATAATTATTTAGAAAAATAAAGTTTTGAAATTTCAATATAAAATTATAAATTATAAAATATACAAAATATTATTTGTCTTTTAGATATTTAATACTATATGTTATTGTCCATCTTGTTATGCAGGACAACAAATTTAGAATCTAGCTCATCTTCCAACGATGAACGAACCAAAAAGTAGCTAAAATTAGAAACACTTATCAACTCATTGTCTTTCATTTCTGGTTATTTTAAAAATTTAATTTTATATTTCGCAACATCAAAGTATGGAAGGAGAGAATACTGTCTATTAAAAAAAAAAGTAAATTGCAATAAAGGTCCTAGTGATTTAGGGTAATTAGAGATTGGGTCTCCATAGTTTAAAATGTGTCAATTTAAGGCTTAAGATTTATTTCGTTAGCAAAAAGAGTCCTTGTGGTACATTTCCATCCAAAAATTAATGAAAAACACATTTTTATCTAGATTTCACCCCTTCTTTCAAGATCTCCTTTCATTTAGATCCCTGATTTATCTCAGAATAGTCCAAAAAATTTATCATCTTCATCAAAGACCTCAATTAAAGATTTATTCATATTCTATCGGGTCCCCAACTTGATAAAAACAAAATGAGACTTTGATACAATGCTTGAGAATGTTAGAATACATAAAAAAAATTAGCATTTGGTAGCAGTAACACTCAAGGAAATCCAGCAAAACGAATGAGTATTTCATAAGGCGAAATTGACGAGAAAAGAGGAAAAAATCATCACCTAAAAGAAAAGAGAAGGAGGAGCTTATGGTGGTGGCGAATCTCCGACGTACGGAAGTTCAGGGAGGTTGTCGATGAATTTTGTGGTGGTGGGGAGGAGATAAATGGTGACTGAAATGGAGAGGAGAAAGAAGACGAAGTGGAAGGAACTAAAATGGTGCAAGTGTCGAATGGGTTTGTAAAAGAGACTGGAGGGACTTGATTGAATTTCTATAAACTTTATGCGTACACGTGCTAATTTAAGTGCAAGATTCAAAGACTAGAATTACTATTTGAACCCGTAAAAACATATTTCTTTCAAAATAGTGCTTCAAAACATGAAATTTTAAAAATAGTTTTTCAACAAAATTTATATGGTTGGGCTCGTTGCAAAGCGTATGTTTCAAATATGTAATTTATTTTCAAAACTTTTTCTCTATCAATTATTATTTCTTATTCGAAAGTGTCTTATAACAAGACTACAAAATAATGCATGTAAAATTTTTAAATTAGATTACTCCCAAAATTTAACCACAAGCTTAGAATGACTTCTAAATTCACTATATAATCTTATTTTATACAAACTACTAAGTTTAATATTTTCTTTATCAATTCTTGGGATATTACATGTTAGATTCATTTTTCTTTTTCCTATAAATGGCGAACCACGAGCGTAGATGGGGGTTGGAAAATTTTTGGGTTTTTGCTGGGTTTCGGTTATTGGTTTTCTCTGTGAACAAAATCAATAGAGGGACAAAGGAAATTGAGTTGAAATCCAGAGAAAAAGCGTTTTGGGGAAATGATTTCAAGTGGTGAATTCGATTTTCGTATTTAATTGTTTGGTCGGTTTTTTTCCACTTTTAAATCCTGTGTTGTTACTCCTTTGCTGCTTGATTTCATTTGGGTTGATGTTTTTTTTTAAAAAAATGGCGTGAAAATGAGAAAGAATGAATCAAGATTTTCTATTTGCAGGTTTTAGGGACCTGTTTGATAAAGATGATAAATTTTTTGGACTATTCTGAGATAAATCAGGACCTAAATGAAAAAAAATCTTGAAGGAAGGGGTAAAATCTTGCTAAAAATGCATTTTTCAATTAATGTTTTGACAGAAATATACCATAGGGACCCTTTATATTGACGGAGTAAACCTCAGTTCCAAAATTATAACTTTTCAAATCACAAGGACTCAATATCAAAATACTACTCATAGAATAATTACCAAAAAAAAAGGAGAGAATATTGAATATTTATATACCATTCATTGGGGATTGTTTTAGTTTTATTTTTAGTAGAGGATGTAGTGTCAATAAAATAAGAATAAAATAATCATTTAGTACTAAAAGATAATATAAGTTTCAATTTAGTCTTTAAAATATATAATTTAATCTTTGAAATATATAATTACAATTAATTTAATTTTTTTAAGAATACTAATCTAAACGCTGCACTAATTGGTCCCTCCGTCATATTGGCGTTACAAAAATGCTGACGTGGCCATAACGAACGCTGATGTGTCCCGTTATGTGCTGACGTGTCCCGTTATCGCCACGTCAGATCCCGTTATGTTGAAAAAAAAAAATTATGCCACATAGATAAATAGAGACACATCAGCATTGTTGTAGTGTATTTTCCGGTCCCTGCGTTTTGGCTTGTGTACTTTGCGGTCCCTTAATTGATCCAGCCACTTATTCTCAATTCCCCCTCTTTTTCCTCATCTTCATTCATTTTAGTCCCAAATCCTCAAAATAAAATTGTAAAGTGCCCCAAAACTCTTCCAAATATTTCAATTTAGTCCTTAAAAAATATTTAAAACCCTAAACTCTAAAACCCTAAAACCTTAAAACTACTCTCTTGCAAATTGGTCCCAAAATTAATATCCAACTCATTTTCACTTGACACCTCATTAAAACTACTCTCTTGCAATTTGGTCCTAAAACCCCTAAATCCCCTAAAACTCTTTTTTAATCCTCTTCTTCATCTTTTTCATCTTCTTCATTCATTTTAGTCCCAAATCCAAAAAATAAAATTGTAAAGTATCCCAAAACCCTTGGAAGTTTCAACATTCATCACATTTTCTCATTGCATTTATAGGTCTCTAACCCATTTTTATTCCATTATTCTCAATTCCCCTTCTTTTTCATCATTTTCATTCATTTTAGTCCCAAATCCTCAAAATAAAATTATAAAGTGTCCCAAAACTCTTCCAAACATTCCAATTTAGTCCTTAAAAATATTAAAAACTCTAAACCCTAAACAAATTACACAATTACACGTCACAATTTTCTACACATCATCATACTTTTTCTCTTCACCTAAACCTTCATCCAAAAATTAAAAATAATCCTAAAAATTGTAAATAAAAAAAAGTTCTTCTTCGCCTAAATAATCCCCTAAACCTTCTCTTTCTTACTTCTTCATCTTCCTATACACCAAAAAAAGCTCTTCTTCATCTTCCAACCTGACGCCACCGCCCACCACCCATTTCCTATACACAAAAAAAAATTCTTCTTCATCTTCCTATCACGTCCCAAATCACTGCCCTTAAGTTTCTCATAAATCCAAAACAGACGTTGTGCGGCTTCTGCAAAACCCACTCTCGGCTTCATTCACCGACGACTTCATCGTTCCGGTTTCGCGGCTTCACTGACCCACTCTTCATAGTGACTTCTGCAAATCGCCACTGCATTTCTCAAATCGCAAATCGGCTCGAATCGATGATGTTCTTCGATGAAGATGATGAAATTGATGATGATGTTCTTCGATTGCTGTGATTTCGATTCGATTTCGGAAACGATTTGGACTAGCGCTGATTCGAAGAATTTGGCGATGATGAAGATGATGATGAAATTAGGATTTTGGGACTCAGGGACTAAATTGCAAGAGAGTGGTTTTTTTAGGTTTTTAGGGTTTAGGATTTAGGGGTTAGGATTTAGGGGTTTAAGGTTTAGGGTTTAGGATTTTAAGGTTTAGGATTTTGAGGTTTGGGGTTTGGGTTTTAGGGTTTTAAGGTTTAGGATTTCAGAGTTTAGGTTTTAGGGTTTTTAATACTTTTAAGGACTAAATTGGAATGTTTGGAATAGTTTTGGGACACTTTAAAATTTTATTTTGAGGATTTGGGACTAAAATGAATGAAGATGATGAAAAAGAGGAAGAATTGAGAATAATGAGATAAGAATGGGTAAGAGCCCTAATTGCTCAAATTAAATATTTTTAGGATTTAGGTTTTTAAGGTTTAGAATTTTAGGGTTTAGGGTTTAGGATTTAGGGTTTAGAATTTGGGGTTTAGGTTTTAGGGTTTAGAGTTTGGGGTTTGAGGTGTATATTTTAGGGTTTTTATTACTTTTAAGGACTAAATTAGAATGTTTG
>QANZ01027079.1:63283-107989 GCA_003254925.1 Chamaecrista fasciculata | reverse complement strand
TTATTTTTTATTTTTATTTTTGCTTCCGCTGCCTTAGGCGCCTACGATTCCCAACACTTTAAACCTTCCTTGAAGTATTTCAACACTTTGAACTTCATCAAAACCTATCAAGAACATCGAGAAATTAAGTGAATTCTCAGTATAAAGAGGATCAATCAAATAATAAAGATTAAACCCGAGAAAACCACGCAATTACTGACAAAATAGTCCAAATAATCATCAAACCTCAAGGCATCATATTTCATCATAAAAGGACATAAAGGCATGCAAATGAATCCCAAATGAATATAAAATGCCCTAAAATGTCTCTAAAATACATGATGAAATATGGTCAGATCAGTATTGGATACTGCATGTGGTTCTCACATTTGTACAAATGTGCAGGGTCTTAGAGACAGTAGAAAGCTGGACAGGGGCGAGGTGGACCTACGAGTGGGCAATGGAGCAAGGGTTGCTGCTATTGCTGTAGGAACATACGAGCTTATACTGCCCTCTGGGCTTATATTTGTTTTGAACAATTGTTATTACGTACCGTCCTTAAGTTCAAACATTATTTCACTTTCTTATTTGGATAAGGAAGGGTTTACTTGTGTGAATGGAAATGGTAGATGTTCAATTTACAAGGATGATGTGTTATTTGCTTATGGTGATCTGCAAGATAATCACTACATCTTAAAATTGGAACAACGACGTAATAACGATATCTATAACATTGATACGAAAAGGATTAAGGTTAGTGAACCTAATCCTACATACCTTTGGCATTGTCGTTTAGGCCATATAAACGAGAAACGCCTAGAGAAGCTCCATAAAGATGGACTTCTAAGCTCATTTGATTTTGAATCATATGATGCTTGTGAATCTTGTTTGCTTGGAAAATGACAAAGGCGCCTTTCACTGGCCACAGTGAGAGAGCATCAGACTTATTGGGGATCATACATAGTGATGTATGTGGACCCATGAGTACTCAAGCCAGAGGTGGTTACTCATATTTCATTACGTTCACGGACGACTTCAGTAGGTATGGCTACGTCTACCTAATGAAGCACAAGTCAGAGTCTTTTGAAATGTTCAAGAGATTTCAAAGTGAAGTAGAGAACCAACTTGACAAGAAAATCAAAGTCCTTCAATCTGATCGAGGAGGCGAGTATTTGAGTCAAGAATTTATTGATCATCTTAGAAGTTGTGGGATAGTCTCACAACTTACTCCTCCTGGAACCCCACAGTGCAATGGTGTTTCTGAGAGGAGGAATCAAACTCTATTGGATATGGTTCGATCTATGATGAGTCAAGTTGATCTTCCGCCATCCTTTTGGGGGTATGCTTTAGAAGCTGTTGCGTTTACACTTAATCGTGTTCCGTCCAAGGCAGTTGAGAAGACACCATATGAGATATGGAAAGGGAAGAGTCCCAATTTGTCTAACCTCAAGGTTTGGGGAAGTGAAGTTTATGTTAAGCAACAGCCTAACGATAAACTGTCTCCCAAATCCCTCAAGTGTCTATTTGTAGGATACCCCAAGGAAACTAGGAGGTATTATGTCTACTGCCCATCTGACAACAAAGTGTTTGTAGTCAGACATGGATCCTTATTGGAAAGGGATTTTGTTTCCAAAAGAAACAATGGGAGTAAGATAGAGCTTGAAGAAGTTCAAGTTCCACAAGACACCTCAGAGGCGCAGACGAAAACTGGAGAGGAGCCACAAGATGTTGTAGAAGCTCCTCCAGTGACACAAGAACCACGAAGGTCTGATAGGACACGTTTTCAGCCTGAGAGATATGGATTTCTGGTGACTGAAAACAAGGATGTGTTGCTCATGGAGCATGGTGAGCCTACCGCCTATCAAGAGGCCATCGCGGACCCCAACTCTGAAAAATGGGTTGAAGCCATGAAGGCTGAGATGCAATCTATGTACGAAAACGAGGTATGGACCTTAGTCGCTCCACCCAAAGGGGTAAAACCCGTACGGTGCAAGTGGGTTTTCAAAGAGAAAACAGACATGGATGGCAATGTCAACGTCATCAAGGCGAGGCTAGTTGTGAAGGGATTTACTCAACGTCATGGTATTGACTATGATGAAACGTTCTCCCCTGTAGCAATGGCCAAATCCATTAGGATCCTCCTGTTCGGAATCCCTGGCGCAAAACGCAGCGGAAGCAAAAATACAAAATTAAAATTTTAATGCGCCAGGCCCAAGAATTCCCGAACGGATCCACTAGTTGAATTTAAAACCTGTCAAGATAGTGGTATACCTCACGAGTTCCAATCGGATTGGTTGTACGGGGCGTTTGCTAGAATTCCACGTGGTGCGTCTTTCCTCCGCCGGTGATATACACGAACAGTTTTCCGGGCACCAAGGTTCTAGCCTTCCGTTCTTTTCTCCAAAAGAACCAGGGACTCGTTCTACAGTGTTTGAATTCAAGAACTCCTTCTTGAATCAAAAGACAAGGTGGCGCAAGGAGTAGGAAAACACAAAACTCCTTTTGTTTTCCTACTCTCAAAAACCTAGCTATGGAGAAACTAGACCTCTCACTCACTCTTGGAGAAGAAAGAAAAATTTCTCTCTCTAGGTATTGAAGGTGGCGACTTGCTTTGTTCTCTCTCTAGGGAAGAAAAACAAATTTTTTCACAAAATGAATTGTCACTTGCCAAGTTGCCTAGCCCCTAGGGTTTTATTTAAAATTAGAGCATTATTATAATTCCAAAATCATAATATCATGACTACATGAATTGAATTTCCAATTAAAATATTACTTATATTTCAATTTAAATTCAAATCGTAATCTTAGAGAATCAAATGGAAGATCAAATCTTCCCTTGGGACCCACCTAAGAAAGGCGCCATATGCTCTAAATTTCCTTTGGAATTTTATAAATCAAAAACATTCCTAACAATTAGGAAGTCATGATTTCCCAAAGATTATGAGTTAAGATATTACCCTAATATCTTAGATTCAAATCTTTTGACATCTACATCAAATCTTTTGAATTCAGACTCATGACTTAAATTAATAAAACAATTTTATTAATCTAAATGCCACAAAATGAGGCGCCACCCTCAAATAATATTGGGGAAATTTATAAATCAATAATCTCCTAACTTTTAGGAATCTTATCTGATTTAATATTCCCTAATATTATAATTGTAAATAATTAATCCCATTAAGTATTTAACAATTATTATATTTAAACTTGTCCCAAAAATTTAAATATTTCACAACTGTAGATTATTCAAGACAAGACTTAATGTCCCAGACATTTCGCTATGTCTTAAATTGTGTCACCGGAGTGACCCACGAATTAACCCTAATTCGTGTCCCTTTAAGCGGTGTCCTGATCCTGTTCATGTGTGACCCAGCAGGCCTCACTGAAGTTGGCAGCAAGCCATCTCTATGACCTACAAGTCGTGAGCGAACTCTAGCAAGCCATCACGACTACCCAAAACACGTGAGTTATCGTTTTTACCAAAACCGACTTAACCTTAGTACCTCCTTGTCATAGACCCTTTTGTCCTACGATATCTTGGTCATGGATTAGGCACAGGAAAGTCATCCATAATCCAAACCACAACTTTCTCGATTTCCTGAGTTAGTCCCATTTTCCTGAGTGGCCACTCTTTTCCTTGGACAGACTCATCGAGGGCGCCAGTTAGATATCTCTCATTTAATGAGGGACAGGATCCCATCTTGGCCAATCCACATTCCTCAGCACGGCAATCAACCAAACCCGTACCTAGCCCTTATGGCTACCCTGCTATGGGCAACGTTAGACTATGCCAAAGTCTGACAACTGCAACGCCGGAATAAAGATGACCTCAAGTCTAAAGCGTCGTGACAGGCGTACAAGAGAGGCAAGCTGATGACTAAACCCATGCAGGACTCTTCGGGTCAGTCCAGCAATTTGTAACCCTTTACATAATTGCACCATGACTCTCGTTCCAGCATCTAGTGCATGCATCTCTATGCACCGAGGTCATGCTGGTCGTAGTTCATTTTCACTCCCGCGAAAACAATCGACCAGGGACAGATTTAGATTGATTATCACATAATCAATCACGGACGCTATCATAGTAAACATGCTAATTATGATAACAAAATAATTTATCCCTATAAATTAACACAATCTCCGACAGACTCCCACTTCCACTAGGGTACAATCATCAATCTAGCTGTTCCTACTCCTAGGTACACTGATCAATGTGTCTAATCCCCATCGACGATACATGCCGCTCATGTATGACCCTTGCAAGAGGCTTCGTCAGAGGATGGGCAACGTTATCCTCGCCTGCTACTTTACATATCTTCACGTCACCTCTGTCAATCATCTCTCTGACAAGGTGAAAACTTCTGAGTATATGTTTGGTCCTCTGGTGGGACCGCGGCTCCTTGGCTTGCGCAAGCACCACTATTGTCACAATACAGGGTAACGGGATCAGAGATGGTCGGAACCACACCAAGCTCGGAGATAAACTTTCTAATCCACACAGTCTCCTTTGCTGCATCCGATGCTGCAATATACTCGGACTCCGTTGTAGAATCGGCAATCGTGCTCTGCTTGGAACTCTTCCAACTCACACTGCCACCGTTCAGGAGAAACACATATCCTGACTGCGATTTAAAGTCATCTTGGTCGGTTTGGAAACTAGCGTCTGTGTAACCCCTTACACATAGCTCTTCATCAGTTCCACCGTAAACCAAGAACTCATCCTTAGTCCTTCTCAAGTACTTAAGGATATTTTTGACGGTGATCCAATGATCCTCACCAGGGTCTTGTTAGAATCGACTTGTCATGCTTAGGGCAAACGACACATCGGGTCGAGTACATAACATGGCATACATGATGGATCCTATTGTCGAAGCATAAGGAATTCCACTCATGCGCCCTCGCTCAACAAGTGTCTTGGGACATTGTTTCTTGCTCAGGGACAACCCATGATTCATCGGTATGAATCCCTTTTTGGAATCTTGCATACTGAACCTCTTCAGTACCTTATCCAAGTACGTACTCTGACTCAATCCAAGAAGCCTACGAGATCTATCTCTATAGATCTTAATGCCTAGAATATAGGCAGCTTCTCCTAAGTCCTTCATTGAAAAGGATTTTCCCAACCAGGATTTTACAATCTCTAAGGTTGGAACATCATTTCCAATGAGTAATATGTCATCGACATATAGTACCAAGAACACAATTGTGCTCCCACTAACCTTCTTGTAAACACAAGGTTCATCGGGGTTTTGTAAGAAGCCAAACTCTTTGACTACTTCATCAAAACGATGATTCCAACTCCTGGACGCATGTTTCAATCCATAAATGGATCTCTGAAGCTTGCATCCATGTCTGGTGCCTCAGGACATACAAACCCCTTGGGTGTGTCATATACACACCCTCGGGCAGCCTTCCATGTTGTTTTGACATCCATTTGCCATATCTCATAGTCATAATATGCAGCTATGGCAAGGAGGATCCTAATGAACTTGGTCATTGCAACAGGCGAAAACGTTTCGTCATAGTCTATACCATGACGTTTCATAAATCCCTTCGCAACTAGCCTCGCCTTGAAGACGTTGACATTGCCATCCATGTCTGTTTTCTTTTTGAAAACCCACTTGCACCCTACGGGATTTACCCCTTCGGGTGGAGCGACCAAGGTCCATACCTTGTTGTCGTACATAGATTGCATCTCAGTCTTCATGGCTTCAACCCATTTCTCAGAGTTGGGATCCACGATAGCTTCTTGATAGGTGGTTGGCTCACCATGCTCCATGAGCAACACATCCTTGTTTTCAGTCACGAGAAATCCATATCTCTCAGGCTGAAAACGTGTCCTATCAGACCTTCGTGGTCCTTGTGTTACAGGAGGAGTTTCCACAACATCTTGTGGTTCTTCTCCAGTTTCCGTCTGCGCCTTTGATGCGTCTTGTGGAGCTTGAACTTCTTCAAGCTCTATCTTACTCCCACTGTTTCTTTTGGAAACCACATCCTTCTCTAAGAAGAACTCACTTCTGACTACAAACACTTTGTTGTCAGTTGGGCAGTAGACATAATACCCCCTCGTTTCCTTGGGGTATCCCACAAACAGACACTTGAGGGATTTGGGAGACAGTTTATCGTTAGCTTGTTGCTTAACGTAAACCTCACATCCCCAAACCTTGAGGTAAGACATAATGGTTCTCTTCCCACTCCATATCTCATATGGCGTCTTCTCAACTGCCTTAGACGGAACACGGTTAAGTGTGAACGCGACAGCTTCTAAAGCATATCCCCAAAAGGATGGCGGAAGATCAGTTTGACTCATCATAGATCGAACCATATCCAATAGGGTTCAATTCCTCCTCTCAGGCACACCATTCCACTGTGGGGTTCCAGGAGGAGTAAGTTGTGAGACTATCCCACAACTACTAAGATGATCAATGAATTCTTGACTCAAATACTCGCCTCCTCGATCAGATCGAAGAACTTTGATTTTCTTGTCAAGTTGGTTCTCAACTTCATTTTGAAATCTCTTGAACATTTCAAAAGACTCTGACTTGTGTTTCATTAGGTAGACGTAGCCATACCTACTGAAGTCGTCAGTAAACGTAATGAAGTACGAGTAACCTCCTCTAGCATGGATACTCATGGGTCCACATACATCACTATGTATGATCCCCAATAAGTCAGATGCCCTTTCACTGTGACCAGTAAAGGGCGCCTTTGTCATCTTGCCAAGTAGACAAGATTCGCAAGCATCATATGATTCAAAATTAAATGAGCTTAGAAGTCCATCTCTATGGAGCTTCTCTAGGTGTTTCTCTTTTATATGGCCTAAACGACAATGCCAAAGGTATGTAGGATTAGATTCGTTAATCTTAATCCTTTTCGTATCAATGTTATAGATCTCGTTATTACGTTGTTGTTCCAATTTTAAGATATAGTGGTTATCGTGCAGATCTCCATCAGCATATAACACATTATCTTTGTAAATTGAACATTTTCCATTCCCATTCACACAAACAAACCCTTCCTTATCCAAATAAGAAAGTGATATAATGTTAGAACTCAAGGATGGAACATAATAACAATTGTTCAAAAACAAAACAAGCCCAGTGGGCAAAACTAGCTCGTATGTTCCTACAGCAACAACAGCAACCTTTGCACCATTGTCTACTCGTAGGTCCACCTCGCCTCTGCTCATCTTTCTACTTCTTCTCAACCCCTGCACATTAGTACATATGTGAGAACCACAAGAAGTATCCAATACCCAAGTGGTAGGAGTAGACAAGTGAACACCTATAACATAAATACCTGAAGTAGAGGCTTCGCTCTTCTTCTTCTTCAGATCTTCCATGTACAGCTTGCAATTCCTCTTCTAGTGTCCAGGCTTCTGGCAGAAGAAACAAACTGCATCCTTGGTGGGTTTGCCTTCTTGGAAGGCGGTGGGTTAGGCTTAGCCGCAGGCTTGGTCCCACCAACCTCGGCGTCTCCTTTCCTCTTTCCTTTGCCCTTCCCCTTTCCCTTGTTCTGAACCAGTAAGACAGTGCTAGGCGCCTTCTTTATAGATGCCTCAGCAATCTTCAGCATCCCATGCAGTTCAGATACGGATTTCTCCATGCCATTCATATTAAAGTTTAACACGAACTGGTCATAACTTCTAGGTAGCGAATTAAGGATCAAATCCGTCGCTAGCTCTGGCAAAATGGGAAATCACAGCCTAGCAAGGTGATCTATATACCCCCTCATCTTTAAGACGTGGGCACTCACAGATCCACCTTCTGCCATCTTGCAAGAGTAAAGAGCCTTTGTAGTCTCAAACCTCTCTTGCCTTGCCTGTACTTGGAACATTTCCATGAGATGTGTTATCATCTCATATGCTCCCATGTTCTCCAAGTTCTTTTGGATATCGGGAACCATGGTAACTAGCATAAGACAGGCAACGTCCACAGAGTCACTTTGATGCTTCTCATAAGCATCTCTCTGTGCTCTTGGATCGTTTGCAACAGGCTGTTCAGGGATGGGGTTTTCCAGGACATAGAGCTTTCTCTCCTGGGTGAGAACAATTCTCAAATTTCGGTACCAGTCGAGAAAGTTAGTCCCAGTCAACTTGTCCTTCTCAAGGACAGATCGCAGTGATAGTGTTGGAACGTTTGTTGCCATTTGATTCTACAATTTAGATATGAAAAATTTAATTAGCAGGAAAAATAAATATCCACCATTTTATAAAACCCAGTAAAATTTATTATTAGTGGCTAAGACCCATATTTCACCAAAGTTTACCGTCGCGTAGGCGATCATGCACCCTTTGTTTATTTAGGTAGGTAACTCTTTACCAATCACATCTCATGTGACTCTTAGATCCTTATGGGACTGTATCATCATATGATACTTATTATTGCATGTTTATCCCATCTAATGCCTTGAGGTCCAAAACCGTTTTGATAACCCCATTAAGTCACACGATAAAACATGTCAATGGCTAGGTTCAAAACAACGAGGCCGAAGCCCAACCCCATATCATCAAGGCCCAACTGAAATACGTGTCGCGTAGGCGATCACCGCATTCAAAGAACCAAGATTTCAATAGGCGTCGTGTTGAAACTCCCATTCACCCGTGTCTCTTCAAGGTCAAGGCAGATACGTGTCGCGTAGGCGATCACCGCTCCACGATGAACAAGATTTTGACAGGGCGTTTTATCGACGGCATTAAGACTTAAGATTTTATAAAAGGGTTTGATTTTTAAAAGGTTCTGTTTTATAGTTTAATTTTTAAAAAACTCATTTTAAAATTAAATGAGTCGTGCCACATGTTTATTTCCCCATGTATCACATACATATAAACATGCGCACAGATTTTGTATCGTATACAAAATCCCACGCTCGTATCGTATACGTGGTTGTAGCATAATATTTAAAGTAGCATGTTAAAATTTAGCACCCTAAACATACATCTAGCGCATCACATACAAACCAAATGTAAAAACATATACCGTGTGTAGATATGGCCCATCTACCCTATAATTCTCCCAAGCCAATGAGAGAAGTTTTCTAAAAGGAAAAATAAAATTACAAGAGAATAAACCCCAGTTACATTGAGGTATAAACTGAAAGTAAAATTACAATAGAGTGGAGGGAGACGACACGCAGGCCGTATTTACCAAAAACCCTAGAGCCATATCCAACACCACACAATTCACATATGAACAATTCATACAATTATGTCAAACACGGCATACAACAACACATATCAAAAACCATTTTAAAAATGTGTTCAATTTAGGGTTTGTGCAATTTTAAAATGCCTTTCTTTGAAATTGGGCCTTTGTATCAATAATTATAAAAACATGAATCCCATTCAAGAATTTAAATTATTGACCCAAAAATTTTAAAATTCGAAATTTTAATAAATTTTCAGCCACCCCGCTATAATTATAATTAAAACAATTTTATTTATAATTATATAGGGATTTCGACTTTAGGCCTTAAATTTAAAGAAAAATTTTCAATCGATCCTATCGATTCCATATGTATCATATACATATAATTTGCACCTTTTTCGTAGATTGAGTTTTTAAGAAAAACGTTCGGTGGATTTTTCGTAAAACCAAACATGTGATTGAAAGCAGAAAACACACATATCATACATCATATGTACACATAAACAGTTTTAAATCCAGGACTAGCGTGGCTCTGATACCACTGTTGGGAATCCCAGGCGCAAAACGCAGCGAAAGCAAAAATACAAAATTAAAATTTTAATGCGCCAGGCCCAAGAATTCCCGAACGGATCCGCTAGTTGAATTTAAAACCTGTTAAGATAGTGGTATACCTCACGAGTTCCAATCGGTTTGGTTGTACGGGGCGTTTGCTAGAAGTCCACGTGGTGCGTCCTTCCTCCGCTGGTGATCCACACGAACAGTTTTCCGGGCACCAAGGTGCTAGCCTTCCGTTCCTTTCTCCAAAAGAACCAGGGACTCTTTCTACAGTGTTTGAATTCAAGAACTCCTTCTTGAATCAAAAGACAAGGTGGCGCAAGGAGCAGGGAAACACAAAACTCCTTTTGTTTTCCTACTCTCAAAAACCTAGCTATGGAGAAACTAGACCTCTCACAAACTCCTTTACATGAATAATTGTTTAAGTTTTCCTAGGATCATTACATGTTCAAGAATGTTCATCTAGGGAACATAGTCTCTAGGATTAAAAACTCATCTTTTGTTCAAATCTAGGGTTCGTTGAACACGAATTCCAGGGGATGGTCGCCCCATCCCCTAGGGTTAGCTCAGGGTTAACCCGCACACATTTACATGCTTGATTCTTGGTGGTAGCCCAAGATTAGGGTTTGCATTTTATTTGACATTTGTGTTTCACATCAAGGATCAATTCTTGGTGGTAGCCCGAGATTAGGGTTTGCATCATATATAACATCTATGTTTCGCATCAAAAGACCAATTCTTATGTGGTAGCCCGAGATTAGGTTTAGCATTGTATATGACATCTGTGTTTCACATCAAGGATCAATTCTTGGTGTAGCCCGGGATTAGGGTTTGCATCGTATATGACATCTCTTTTTCACATCAAGGATCAATTCTTGGTGGTAGCCCGAGATTAGAGTTTGCATCATATATAACATCTGTGTTTCGCATCAAAGAACAATTCTTTGGTGGTGGCCCAAGATTAGGGTTTGCATCATATATGACATCTGTGTTTCACATCAAAGATTAATTCTTCGTGGTAGCCCAAGATTAGGGTTTGCATCATATATGACATATGTGTTTCGCATCAAAGATCAATTCTTGGTGGTAGCCCAAGATTAGGGTTTGCATCATATATGACATCTGTGTTTCGCATCAAAGATCAACTTTTGGTGGTAGTCCAAGATTAGGGTTTGCATCATCTATGACATTTGTGTTTCGCATCAAAGATCAATTCTTGGTGGTAGCCCAAGATTAGGGTTTGCATCATATGTGACATCTATGTTTCGCATCAAAGATCAACTCTTGGTAGTAGCCCAAGATTAGGGTTTGCATCATATATGACATTTGTGTATCTGTGTTTCACATCAAAGATCAACTCTTGGTGGTAGCCCAAGATTAGGGTTTGCATCATATATGACATATGTGTTTCGCATCAAAGATCAATTCTTGGTGATAGCCCAAGATTAGGGTTTACATCATATATGACATCTGTGTTCCGCATCAAAGATCAATTCTTGGTGGTAGCCCAAGATTAGGGTTTGCATCATATATGACATCTGTGTTTCGCATCAAAGATCAATTCTTGGTGGTAGGCCAAGATTAGGGTTTGCATCATATATGACATTTGTGTTTCGCATCAAAGATCAATTCTTGGTGGTAGCCCAAGATTAGGGTTTGTATCATATATGACTAAATTGTTCACTTCAATATATTCACATGCTGACTTGTATGAGGTTTATTTATGCCTTCGTTATCTAAGTCCATCTATGCATCCCGTGCATAATGTTCATCAAAATACTTTAACTTGAATCGCTAAACGATTTGCATGGTAGCCCAGAATTGGGGTTTACTCTTATAAATATGGTGCATGGTCGCCCAGAGTTAGTAGGTTTGCTTTGTTGTGCATGGTCGCCCAGAATTAAGCATTTGTCTATCTACACTAACCCAATTGCTCAAATCACTAAACCAGCAAAAGTCATGGACGAGTCTCTCAACGAAAATCAGATGGAAGCTACTCCTAGAGTTTCTGTCAATCAACCCAGCGGAGCCAACACTCCGAACTTTGTTAACATCCCTAGGGTGGCTACACCCCCTCCCCAGATTCCTCCTATGATTCCCAATCCAAATAGTGCAGCGAGACTACCTCCTCCACAAAACACAAGTCGCGTTCCTGCTCCTACGCAGGAGGACTTCTTTGTAGCTTTCAAAGCTTCTGTGGGTATAGATATCGCCGCTTTGCAGCAGCAATTTCAAGACTTCTTGGCTGGAAAAAACGTCCCTCCAACCCAAGATAAAGGGAAAGCAGTGGTGGTGGACCTGGATACTCCCGTGAATAACGAAAAAGCTGAAGCTACCAACCTGTAGAAGCCAAATCAAGCTTCAACACCGCCAAGGATGGAAGGAGCTGATCCTTCCAATGTCATGGGTCAATACCCTCCTAACTAACAATATTCTTACTACGGATGGGCTCCCCAAGGCCCCTATTACGGATATGGCGGCTACCCCATATACCCCCTGCTGGGTGCCCAACAAACAGTACCCACTGGGTGGTACAATCCAATGCAGCCAACTATCCCAAAAACAGGAGAAGCTGGAATAGTAGCCCCAACAAATGGGTGCCTGGCGCCACATATACAGGCACCACCAATGGACTATAACTATAAGATGCCTTACAAGTTATGTTGGAGATTGTGCCCTAGGGCCAATCATTTTATGTACATGTTTTGAACATATCGATTAATTTATGGAGATAAATTATGTTGTTATCATATTATTAGCATGTTTACTATGATAGCGTCCTTGATTAATTATGAGATAATTAATCTAAAATCCGTCCCTGGTCGATTATTCTCGTGGGAGCGAGAATGAACTAAAACCAGCATGACCTCGGTGTATGGAGATACATGCACTAGATGCTTTACGAGAGTCATGGTGCAATTATGTAAGGGGTTACAAGTTGCTGGACTGACCCGGAGAGTCCTGCATGGCTTTAGTCATTAGCTAGTCTCTCCTGTACGCCTGTCATGATGCCTTAGACCTGAGGTCTTGACTATTCCAGCGTTGTAGTTGTCAAACTTTGGCCTAGTCTAACGTTGCCCGTAGCATGGTAGCCATAAGGGCTAGGTACGGGTTTGGTTGATTACAGTGCTGAGGAATGTGGTTGACCAAGATGGAATTTTGTCCCTCATTAAAGATGAGAGATATTTAACTGGCGCCCTCGTTGAGTCTGTCCAAGGAATGTGTGGCCACACAGGGAAATGGGACTTACTCAGGAAATCGAGAAAGTTGTGGTTTGGATTAAGGATGACTTTCCCGTGCCTTATCCATGACCAAAATATCGTGTGACAATAGGGTCTATGACAAGGTGGTACTAAGGTTAAATTGGTCATTTTGATAGAACGATAACTCACGTGTTTTGGGTAGTCGTGATGGCTTGCTAGAGTCCGCTCTCGACTTGTGAGTCATAGGGATGACTTGCTGCCAACTTCACGTGGGGCCTGCTGGGTCACACATGAGCAGGATCTGGACACCGCTTAAAGGGACACGAATTAGGGTTAATTCGTGAGTCACTCCGGTGACACAATTTAAGACATAGCTAAATGTCTGGGACATAAAGTCTTGTCTTAAATTAAATCTACGGTTGAGATATTTAAAATTGTGAGACAAGTTTAAATATATTAATTGTTAAATAGTTAATGGGATTAATCTATTTTCAATTATAATATTAGGGAATAATAAATTAGATAAGGTTCATAAAAGTTAGGAGATTATTGATTTATTAAATTCACTAATATTGAGATAAATTGGATAGAGGGTGGCGCCTCTTTAGACTTGATTTTAATTAATATAAATGTTTTATTAATTAAAGTCATGACTTGGATTTGAATTTGAATTCAAGATTTGATCTAGATTTCAATATTCAAAAGATTTGAATTAAAGATATTAGAGTAATATTTTAATTCAAAATCTTTGGAAGATAATAAGTTGGTTATGACTTCCTAAGAGTTAGGAAGGTTTTTGATTTATAAAATTCCAAAGAAAAGGAGAGAGGGGATGGCGCATTCTTGTGGGTCCAAGGAGGAAGATTTGATCTTCCAATTTGATTCTCAAATATTGAATTTTGAATTCAATTAAGATATTAAGGTAATATTTTAATTGAGAATTCAAGTCCTAAAATTATAATATTATTGTAATCTTATAATTTTATAATTTGATAATCCATTAATTTAGGGATTCCCTAATTATAATTATCAACATTCCCCAACTCTATAAATACCTAGGAAAGTCGACTTTGGCCAAGCTAATGCATAAGTGAGTTTTGCAATTTTCCTTTTGTGAGACAAGAGAGGAAAAAGTCGCCTAGCTCAAAACCTAAAGAGAGAAACTCCATCTTCTCCAAGAGTGTGAGAGAAATCGAGTTGTCCCATAGCTAGGGTTTTGAGAGAAAAACAAGAAGGTGTTCTTGTTTCTTGCGCCACCATCCTTTTAAAGTTCAAGCATGGTTCTTGAATTTTAAGAGCCGTAGATCGAGTTCCCTTGTTCTTTTGGAGAAAAGAACAGAAGGCTAGCACCTTGGTGCCAATAAACTGCTCGTGTGGATTACTGGCGGAGGAAGGACGCTTCAAGTGGACTTCTCAGAAACGCACCGTTCAACCGGACTGATTGAAACTTTGAGGTATAACTTTATCCTTCACCGGTTTAAATTCTGCTAGCGGATCCGTAGGGAAATCATTTTTGGTTCTTGCGCCAAGTAAACGTTTAATTATAATTTTTTTTTTGCTTCCGCTGCGCGTTTTGGGCCGTGATTTCCCAACAGTGGTATCAGAGCCACGCTAGTTTTGAATTTAATACTGGTTTTGGTGAATTGTACGTGTGATGTATGATATGTGTTTACCGCTTTCAATCATATGTTTGGTTTTACGAAAATCCACCGGAAAGTTTTATTTAAAAACTCAATCTATGGAAAAGGTACAAATTTTATGTATATGATACATATAAAATCAATTGGATTGATTTAAAATATTTTCTTGAAATTTTAAGGCCAAAGTCGAAATCCCTATATAATTATAGTTAAAAATGTTTTAATTATAATATTGTGGGGTGGCTGAAAATTTATTAAAATTATGAATTTTAAAAAATTTTTGGGGCAATAATTTAAATTCTAGAATGAGATTCTTGAATTTTATAATTATTGATATAAGGCCCAATTTCAAGAAAGGCATGTTAAAATTGCACAAACCCTAATTGAACACATTTTAAAAATTGTTTTTGGTATGTGTTGATGTATGCCGTGTTTGACATGAATATGTGAAGTGTTCATATGTGTTATGTGGTGTTGGATATGGCTCTAGGGTTTTTGGTAAATACGGCCTGCGTGTCGTCTCCCTATACTCTTGATGTAATTTTACATTTTTGTTATACCTCAATGTAACTGGGGTTTTTCACAATGTAATTTTTATTTTTCTTTTTAGAAAAATTCTCTCATTGGCTTGAGAGGGTTATAGGGTAGATGGGCATATCTAAACACGGTATGTTTTATGCATTTAGTTTTGTATGAGATGCAATGCGCTAGATGTATGCCTAGGGGTGCGAATTTTAACATGCAATTTAACTTTACACTACAACGTATAAGATACGAGTATGGGATCTTGTATGAGATACAAAATCCGTGCATGCGTTTAAATGTATGAGATACATGGGAAATAAACACATGGCACAACTCATTTAATTTTAAAATTGGTTTTAAAATTAAAATTAAAACGGAACCTTTTAAAAATCAAACCCTTTTAAAAATCTTAAGTTTTAATGCCATCAATAAAACACCCTGTTGAAATCTTGTTCATCGCGGAGCGGTGATCGCCTACGCGACACGTATCTGCCATGACCTTGAGGAGACACGGGTGAATGGGAGATTCAACGCAACGCCTCGTTGAAATCTCGGTTTATTAAATGCGGTGATCGCCTACGCGACACGTGTTTGGTGGGCCTTGATGATATGGGGTCGGGCTTCGGCCTCGTTTTGAGCCTAGCCATTCACAAGATTTGTTGTGTGACTTAATGGGGTTATCAAATCGGATTTGGACCTCAAGGCATTAGATGGGATAAACATGCCATAATAAGTATCATATGATGATACAGTCCCATAAAGATCTAAGAGTCACATGAGATGTGATTGGTAAGGAGTTACCTACCTAAATAACCTAAGGGTGCATGATCGCCTATGCGACGGTAAACTTTGGTGAAATATGGGTCTTAGCCACTAATAATAATTTTAGTGGGTTTTATAAAATGGTGGATATATTTTGCTAATTAACTTTTCATATCTTAGTTGTAGAATCAATGGCAAACAATAGTTCAACGTTATCACTCCGATCTATCCTTGAGAAGGATAAGTTGTCTGGGACAAACTTCCTTGACTGGTTTGAGAATTGTTCTCACCCAACGAAGGAAGTTTTATGTCCTAGAAATCAAAGTTAAAAGGGACAAACTTCCTTGACTGGTTTGAGAATTGTTCTCACCCAACGAAGGAAGCTTTATGTCCTAAGAATCCCTCCCCTGAAGAGCATGCCAAGGATGCTCCAAGAGCTCAAGGAACTGCTTGTGAGAAGCACTTCAATGACTCTATGGACGTCGCTTGCCTGATGCTAGCCACGATGGTTCAAGAGTTGAACACGGAAATATTGTTGGCTTTTGAGTATGGTCACACATCTCAAGGAAACGTTCCAGAACCAGGGGAAAGGGAAGGGCAAAGGAAAGAGGAAGGGAAACGCCGTGGCTGGTGAGACCAAGCCAGCGGCCAGGCCCAACCCACAACCTGCGACCACAAAGGTTTGATAGAACACGTTCTCAACCTCATGGATACGAATTTTTGATGACTGAGAACAAGGATGTGTTGCTCATGGAGCGTGGTGAGCGTACCACCTATCAAGAAGCTATCGTGGGTCCCAACTCTGAGAAATGGGTTGAAGCCATGAAGGCTGAGATGCAATCCATGTATGACAACAAGGTATGGACCTTAGTTGATGCACTTGAAGGTGTAAAAGCCGTAGGGTGCAAGTGGGTTTTTAAGGAGAAAACCGACATGGATAGCAACGTCAATATCTTCAAGGCGAGGCTAGTTGCAAAAGGGTTCACTCAACGTCATGGGATGACGAAACGTTTTCCCCAGTTGCAATGGCCAATGCCATTAGGATCCTGCTTGCCATAGCCGCATATTATGACTATGAGATATGGCAAATGGATGTCAAAACAGCATTCCTTAATGGAAGGTTGCCCGAGGATGTGTACGTGACACAACCTGAGGGGTTTGTATGTCCAGAGGAACCAGGAAAGGTGTTCAAGTTTCAGAAATCCATTTGTGGATTGAAGAAAGCATCGCGGAGTTGGAATCATCGTTTTGATGAGGTAGTCAAAGAGTTTGGCTCCTTACAAAACTCTGACGAGCCTTGTGTTTACAAGAAGGTTAGTGGGAGCACAATTGTGTTCTTGGTGCTTTATGTCAAAGACATTTTGCTCATTGGAAATGAAATTCCTACCTTGTAGATTGTGAATCTTGGTTGGGAAAATCATTCTCAATGAAGGACTTAGGAGAAGCTGTCTATATTCTAGGCATCAAGATCTATAGAGATAGATCTTGAAGGCTTCTTAGATTAAGTCAGAGTACATACTTGGATGAGGTACTGAAGGGGTTCAGTATGTAAGACTCCAAGAAGGGATTCATACCGATGAATCATGGTTTAGTCCTATGCAAAGATCAGTGTCTCAAGACACTTGATGAGCAAGGACGCATGAGTGGCATCCCTTGTGCTTCGGCAACAGGATCCATCATGTATGCCATTCTATGTGCTCGACTAGATGTGTCATTTGCCCTGAGCATAACGAGCTGGTTCCAACAAGACCCTGGTGAGGATCATTGGACCGTTGTCGTAAACGTCCTTAAGTACTTGAGAAGAACTAAGGATGAATTCTTGGTTTATGGTACAACTGATGTGTAATTGGTTACATAGGTTCCCGTTTTCCAAACCGACCAATATGTTTTAAATCGCAGTCTGAATACGTGTTTTCTCCTGAACGGTGGCATCGTGAGTTGGAAAGATTCCAAGCAGAGCACGATTGCTGATTCTACAACGTAAGGTTGGTCGCATAGAGACTCAGACTGTAAAACTCGTGTCTGAGGTATTTTGGTGGTCACCCTGTCGAGACAAAAAAGACACCAAATGGGATTGGGTCCCCACTAATGTTCCGACAGAGATATATACTCAGACGTTATCACCTTGAGATGGTGATGTCAAGATATGTAAAGTAGCATTCGAGGATAAAATTGTCGATCCTCTTACGAAACCCCTAGCACAGGTCTTACATGAAAGCCATGTAATGTCAATGGAGATTAGACACATTAATGGATGTTCCTAGTGTAGGAACAGTTTGGTTAATGATTGTACCTAGTGCAAGTGGGAGTCTATTGGAGATTGTGCCCTTGGGCCAATCATTTTATGTATATGTTTTGAACATATTGATTAATTTATGGAGATAAATTATGTTGTTATCATATTATTAGCATGTTTACTATGATAGCGTCCTTGATTAATTATGAGATAATTAATCTAAAATCTGTCCCTGGTCGATTATTCTCGTGGGAGCGAGAATGAACTAAGACCAGCATGACCTCAGTGTATGGAGATACATGCACTAGATGCTTTACGAGAGTCATGGTGCAATTATGTAAGGGGTTACAAGTTGCTGAACTGACCCGGAGAGTCCTGCATGGCTTTAGTCATTAGCTAGTCTCTCCTGTACGCCTGTCATGATGCCTTAGACCTGACGTCTTAACTATTCCGACGTTGTAGTTGTCAAACTTTGGCCTAGTCTAACGTTGCCCGTAGCAGGGTAGCCATAAGGGCTAGGTACGGGTTTGGTTGATTACAGTGCTGAGTAATGTGGTTGACCAAGATGGAATTTTGTCCCTCATTAAAGATGAGAGATATTTAACTGGCGCCCTCAATGAGTCTGTCCAAGGAATGTGTGGCCACACAAGGAAATGGGACTTACTCAGAAAATCGAGAAAGTTGTGGTTTGGATTAAGGATGACTTTCCCGTGCCTTATCCATGACCAAAATATCGTGTGACAATAGGGTCTATGACAAGGTGGTACTAAGGTTAAATCGGTCATTTTGATAGAACGATAACTCACGTGTTTTGGGTAGTCGTGATGACTTGCTAGAGTCCGCTCTCGACTTGTGAGTCATATGGATGACTTGATGCCAACTTCACGTGGGGCCTGCTGGGTCACACATGAGTAGGATTTGGACACCGCTTAAAGGGACACGAATTAGGGTTAATTCGTGAGTCACTCCGGTGACACAATTTAAGACATAGCTAAATGTCTGGGACATAAAGTCTTGTCTTAAATTAAATCTACGGTTGAGATATTTAAATGTGTGAGACAAGTTTAAATATATTAATTGTTAAATAGTTAATGGGATTAATCTATTTACAATTATAATATTAGGGAATAATAAATTAGATAAGGTTCCTAAAAGTTAGGAAATTATTGATTTATTAAATTCACTAATATTGAGATAAATTGGATAGAGAGTGGCGCCTCTTTAGACTTGATTTTAATTAATTGAAATGTTTTATTAATTAAAGTCATGACTTGGATTTGAATTTGAATTCAAGATTTGATCTAGATTTCAATATTATTGTAATCTTATAATTTTATAATTTGATAATCCATTAATTTAGGGATTCCCTAATTATAATTATCAAAATTCCCCAACTCTATAAATACCTAGGAAAGTCGACTTTGGCCAAGCTAATGCATAAGTGAGTTTTGCAATTTTCCTTTTGTGAGACAAGAGAGGAAAAAGTCGCCTATCTCAAAACCTAGAGAGAGAAACTCCATCTTCTCCAAGAGTGTGAGAGAAACCGAGTTGTCCCATAGCTAGGGTTTTGAGAGAAAAACAAGAAGGTCTTCTTGTTTCTTGCGCCACCATCCTTTTAAAGTTCAAGAATGGTTCTTGAATTTTAAGAGCCGTAGATCGAGTTCCCTTGTTCTTTTGGAGAAAAGAACAGAAGTTTAGCACCTTGGTGCCAATAAACTGCTCGTGTGGATTACTGGCGGAGGAAGGACGCTTCAAGTGGATTTCTCAGAAACGCACCGTTCAACCGGACTGATTGAAACCTTGAGGTATAACTTTATCCTTCACCGGTTTAAATTATGCTAGCGGATCTGTAGGGAAATCATTTTTGGTTCTTGCGCCATTTAAAGGTTTAATTATAATATTATTTTTGCTTCCGCTGCGCGTTTTGGGCCGTGATTTCCCAACAAGTTAGACCATTACAATGGAGAAAAAGATTCAGAGGATCACCTTAGAAGTTTCAAAGCTGCCATGCAGATATCAAACTTAGGAGACCCACAGCGGTGCAAGTTGTTCCCAGGAACACTACGGGGACCAGCCTTAGATTGGTTCGCTAAGCTCTCATCGGGATTTGTCCAATCCTTCAAAGATATGGAGGAACTCTTCTTGAAACGCTTCGCTTCAAACATAGTCTACAAGCAACCCATGGCGGTACTCAATGACATAAGGCAAGAAAAAGGGGAGTCTCTGAGGGATTTCCTTGCTAGATTCAACAAAGTCCTCATAACCATCAAGGACTTAGACGAGAAGATCGTCGTCCATAACTTCCTGGCTGGATTAAAACCAGGTCATCCTCAAAGAGAGCTCCAATATCTTCCTCCGAAAGATTTGGGCAGCCTCCTAGCTCGAATTGAGGAGTTCATTATGAAGGAAGACTTAGACCATACTCAAAGGAGACGTTTCGCAGATTCAGAGCGAGACAACAAGAAGGATTGACAGGGTGGCCCCAATAGGCGAAGAGACCACCAGAGGCACGAAGGGGATACTCACAGATCCATGGCAAGGTAGATTGCCATCATCATGAAAGCCTCTAAGGCTCTGTCCATGGTCGCGGGCGACCATCACTTATCATTTACTTTCTATTCGTTAAATTTTCAGTCTTTCACTCTTCAGTTTTTTGTTTTGCAATTTTTCAAATCATGAACTCGCCTTCGCACCTCGCCATAATGCCTCTAAGGCTCCAGGCATGGTCGCCCCATGGGCGACCATCAACTATCATTTACGCTTCCGCTTAGTCTTTCATTTATCTATTCGCAACTTTTCAGATTATTAACTGGCTTTGCGCCCAACTTTCCCACATTCAATAAAGTACTTATTCAGATTATCTACAAATAACTTACTAGCAACAACCTCCACCGACATCGCTTACATGCAAGCATGGTCGCCCAGGTAGGGCCACTACGCCCCTTGCATGGTCGCCCAAGGTGAAAAAATGGGCATGACGCCCGACACTATCGCTCGGGGGGACGCCCCAGGAACAACGATAATCGAACACCCAGTTGTCCCGTGAGTATGGCACTCACAACCCACGCGGGCAATACCCCTTGGGAGGCTAGTCACAAACGAGAATTCTCTGACAATAGAAAGCTGAGACAAGCAAAAACCAACAAGACCATAAGGATTACAAGTTAATGAGCATGGTCATCCATACAAGCATGGCGCGTGAAAAGTATGGTCACCCATACAAGAGTTAAATACAAGATAACATAGCAATACAAGCCTTCAAGTGAGGCAAACAGTCTAAAGCAAGCAGAAATAAACCTAAGACAAGAATGAAACATAAGCAAGGCTCAGGCGGCCATCTCACAAACCCCCTCCTCAAGTCACTCTGCAGGGGGCCTTGAAGGACCACCAAGCTCAACTCGATCAGGATAACAAGGAAACCCGGCATCTCCATCCGCCCAACGCATGCCACATGTAGAGTCATGGTCGCCTGAAAGTGCGTAAAAAAGCAAGGCAATCTAGTACCTGGAGTCAAAGATGGTCGCCCAGAGTGGCCAAGGGGTAGTCGCCCAGAATCGAGGGGTGGTCGCCCGAAGCAAAGGGAAAAACTAATCGGAGGCAGGGCAACACATCACAAGCATGGTTGCCCAAGGCCAAATTGCCACCCTCAAAGTCACTCCGCCGGCTCCTTCTGTATGGACATGGTCGCCCGGCGCATGACAAGAAGAGGAAATGATGTTGTAATGAACACAAGGTAGGGAGACAACCTCCTACTTAAAGAGTGGGGCAACCCCAATCAAAATTAAAATTCAAGCTTTGGAGGGAGAAAGTACCACTAGGTAAAAAGCAAAAAACTAAGTACCACTCATGGCCCACCATGTGCATCCCTAACACATGAAGCATCCAAGTTGCTCTACATAGGGTGGCTTGGTCGCCCAAAGTTAAGCTCCGTGAGCTCAGAGACTAAAGCAAATTAACTCCCCGAGCTACTTGCCCAAACCCCGACGGGGACAGACTCCAACGGGGACAGAATGACAATTTTTCGGAGGGACTAGTGATAATAAAGGAAGAGAAATGACCTACTAAAGAAGACCACACCCTTATTTAAGGTACAAACAAAGGGCAACCATGCCCCAAACTAGGACATTGTCGCCTCAAATGAGGGCACTTTGCCCTCATTTGGGGCAACCATGCCCAAAATTGGCTTCCACCAAGGGGTGGTCGCCCCAAATAAGGGTATGTTGCCCTTATTTGGGCGACCATGCCCAAGACATGGTCCACAGAGGACTCTAACATCAACTACTCTAACATCAACTACATGACTTACGTAACTTAGTTCCGAAAATCATGGATTACAGATTCCCTCGCAATCAGTGGCATGCCGCATCCCACCACCTCTCGCAATTAGTGGGATACCGCATCCCACCAATATCGGGCTACCAAGGCCAAAACACACTATAAAAGACCTAGTAAGGTTTGACCTCAGGTAACGCACTCTACTCAATCTAGACTGATTCTTCTCAAATACGCTTTACTAACTTAAGCATCGGAGGAGAATCGCAGGGCTGCCCCTGCCGTTCTTTGTTTTGCATGAACTCGTCACCTGAATTCCTCACCGAACCAGGTAAAAGCCCATCGGGCCAAAATCTAGTTCATCATGTATCATTAGGGGACTAAATTAGGTAATATTATCTTTTAGGGATGAAATTAAGAATTTTGACATCATTCAGATACCAAACCACTAAATTACTCTTAACTAAATGCACTCCCAAACAGGCATTTAACTCTAATGAGAAGACATAACAATTAAGAAGCTGTCTTTTAAGCGTAATAATATAATTTTCACTAATGGACCGTATGCTTTTTTTTTTTTTTTGTGAAGTAAAAAAATACACAACAATTGAGAGTTTCTCTTCTGCCATTGTGGCCAAGTGACGGAAGAAGCAACCATGGCACTTAGCTTGACAGAGACTTCCATGTCGAGAAAATATATTCATTTCCACTATATTTGTCAGTAACTCAACTCACGTATATGTCCCATCTTATACAACGTGCTTCTTAACATAGCATCACTAAACCACAACACTGTCCTGATTAAAATGTAAGACCATGCTTTCACTGCTGCCAGAAATACTGTTGGTTGCGGTTTCCACTCACCATATTCTCTGAATTTTCTGACGCATGGCATTTTCTTCATTTTGACGTCGTTGCTCGCGCAATTTCTTTGTCCGAAACTCGTGAGATGACTCATACTTGGGTAAACTAAGTGAGGTACAAAATTAGTTCATTAGTTGAAAAAAATATACTGAATATATTGACCAGAAAATGAGTTAGAAAAGAGTGTGGAAGGGAAGAATTAGAAGAACATTCTTTCAATCATATCAGGATCATTTTATTTTTCTTTTGGTAGGGAATACTGTTGCATTAGAAAAACCCTAATAGTTGACTGCAAATGGGCAGTCATACCTCTTCGGATCACATGGCAATGGATGAGTCCAGAAGTAATCAGCATCAAGTGCATCCTTAGCAGTAATTCTCTGTGAAATTGTAAACAAAAAAAAAAAAACAGAACTTATGGTCCAAATTAAAGACAAAACTATTCATCATAAACTTTTATCATTAATATTACAACAAAAACAAGTAAAAAACCATTAATTCTTTAATTTTCAATACACTTTACCACTTTGATCACATAACATAAGCTTCTTTTAGACACACAGAGTACAACATTTTTATCATATTGTAGAAAAAATGGTAGCTAAACAAAACAACATACATGTGTGTGTAAATAAGAGAAAGATAATTCTGGAAACAGGATCTTAATCAACTAGAATTAGCTCAAAACTATGAGGGTTGATATAATACCTGGGCAGGATCAAGTGTCAGCATCATGTCCAACAAATCTAAAGCATCATGTCGAACAAGTCTAAAGCAAACATGAGCGGGAAAAGCTATTAGATAATAGACAATGACTTGACATGCAGCATAAGTGTTCATTGATGATCATAGTGTGACACTCACGACATGAAAAGAAATTTCAGACATCTTTCCATTGCTCTTCTTGGCTTAAATTGATTATACTGCGGAAACTTAGAAACCCCAGGCCAGTTCACCTCGTCTGGTGTTCCACACAGCTCAAAAATTCTATTTAGTTGATCTGGCTACAATATTTACAAAGAAAAAAAGAATTGCAATTTAAGTTGTATCAAAATAATTACCATTAAATAATACACCAACAGGTATTCATAATAAATCAAGAATGGAAATGAAGTTAAGACAGCTTAATTGTTTATAAGAGGAGGAAATGAGGAAATTAGTCTCAGTAATTAAGTTACATGAATTTGCATGCCATCTAACATTCAAAAGAGTGATATAGAAATCATTTTTTCGGTAGTACACTTATTAAAATTATGTGAACATCATTAATTTCATGAAGAAAATGAACATTTTATATGGGCAAAATCCAGAATCTGGAATCAATATGATGAAACCAAAATGTCAATCTACTGATAGAAAGAGAAGAGATGATTACAATCTGCCTAAAAAAACAAAACAAGCACAACAACTATGACTACAACAATAACACCCATACCAGAGCAAGTACTTAGAACAGCCAGAAAGAGAGTAAAGAAACTTGATATTCCCCAACAATTAACTTGTAGCCGTATTGACAATATAGAAGGTAAACAAAACTTGACATTCCCTAACAATAATGTATAGCCTGCAATCTGCATAAAGTAACACTCCATTCACTCACGAGTGTGTTTACTTTGGTATTTTATCCATGTAACCCAATTGATCAATCACTCAAGAAAGCTACAAATTAAACTAATCTTATGTAGAAATATCAATAACCTCATCTTTTCCAGGGAAGAGAGGCTTTCCGCGAAGAAGCTCAAAAAAGATGCACCCAACAGACCACATATCAACAGCTGGACCATATTTTGTTGTTCCTAGCAGTAACTCTGGGGGTCTGCATATATAAAGACACACTCAATGGGAGCACTTGCAAGATTCTTAGCCACCCCCCTTTTGCATTTATCAAGACCCAAGAATAACTATGGATTACCTGTACCACAAAGTGATGACACGATTGGTAAGATTTGCATCATGGTAATTAGAAAATGCTCGTGCCAATCCAAAATCTGCAAGCTTCAAATTACCTTCATTGTCTATAAGGAGATTAGATCCTGCATCAGAACAAAAAAGACAAAGAAATACGCATATTATATTCAAATATATATAAATATAGGAGAGAAAATCTTGCTATTAACACAAACCTTTTATATCACGATGAAGTACTTGATTTACGTGACAATAGTGAAGCCCTGTTAACAGCTGTCTCATGTAACACTTGAGCCATAAAACGCAAGTCAGAAAATGCTAAAATGAATTTTTTTTTTTAAATAATACATATCTATGGTAATACCTTAATCTGGGGAACTGTAAATTTCATCCCAAGTCGGTCGACAAGACCAGCCAAATCATGGTCCATGTATTCAAAGACCATATATATACCTCCTTTATATTTATTACCATCTGTAATAATAATAATAAAGGAAAAAAGACAAGCAGATGAAGTAAGATACTGTCTAACTAAGAGACTAAAAAAAGAGAGCAGAAGGAATTATAGAGCAAACTATAAACTGCTGAGTTAATTGGTAATGAAGTAATCAGTTAATAGTGAACATGATGACCTGGCCTCCCTTGTTCATCTTTCTCAGGGCCTGGTGAAAACAAAAGGAATGTCATTTTAACACTGAGGCAACAAAATAACTAAACAATTTTAGATATTTCATAACTCCACCTGGTGAAGTCACGATTTCTTTCAGCTTAACAACATTCTCATGGTGTAATTTCTTTAGAATTTTGATTTCACGTATAGCAGTTATAGGGAGCTGCAGCAACAAAATTTATAGCAAAAACTCAGAAGAAAGCTCAAAAACACGGATTTAAAGAGCAAAAATACTTTTTCAATTAAGTAGTGCTACAAGAACTTCTTGTTTAGGCCAGGACAAAACAGATTGTACAAAAAATTAGTGTATATGGTATCCATCCATAGAATAGTAAATATTTTTCAAAAAAGGTGATCAAAGAGATACCCCCTCTCTTTCGATGTCCATCCTTAATTTCTTCAGAGCAACAATTTCACCTGTTTTGATTTCTCTAGCCATGTAAACTTGACTGTAAGCACAAAGCAAGTAATTAGTCCCTTCTTACAGTGTCAACAACAAAGGGAACACCAAGAAACAGGATTCTCAGGAACAAAACACAGAATAAAAATCTCTTCCTGAAGGCTCAAATCTTTTAGCATGTATCTTAAAAGCAGGTGCCCACGTGTGTATATATGTGCACGCATGTGTGTGTATATGTTGCAAAGAAAGCATAAAAATTTCTCAAAGAGAAGAAGGGAAAACAGCAAACTAAAAAGATTACCAAAATTCTTTCGCCACTGCAGACAACAGCATGGTCACCCAATAAATGCCAACACAAGACTTTTATGTCCTACACTACCCTCCCTTGCAATTTTCACACAAAAACACAGCACTTTGCCAGCATGGATTGGTTCATTCGGTTGAAGCAATCCAAATCAGACCTTTGCACACCCCACCTCACCCCCCCAACTGTTGAAACCTCCTCCAAGGTACCACTTGATAGTCAATTGTCCAAAATAGAGGTCCCTTGGTACCTAAGGGCTAAGGGCTATTAAGTAGTACATTGCTAGCATGGATTGCCTCATTTAGCTGAAGCAATCCAGACTAGGCTTTACATCACCATATCCAACAAGTACTACCATTTGATGGTCAACCGTCGCCAAACAGATCCCTTGATAACGATGGTCTATCAGGTAGACTCCTTTAGGGAGAAAGATCCTTGGAGGTAATGCTCTAGGTTAGACCCTTGTCTATCCATCTGGTATCCCAAAAATATTGGTTTCTTGATTGAAGCTGAAGTAATCCATTCTCATTATCAATTTATAACCAAAAAACAAAAATAAGATAAAACAGCCCAGATCACTTTTTAATCATATCCCATCATAAGTCATTGATGGCTCAAATCTGCAATTTCTAGACATAATACAGTGGGATTTATATTTACCACTAGTCGTTAAGAACTCAAATGCTTGGTAATAAATAAAAGACTATCACAATTATTTTGAAAAAAAAAACTATTTAAGAAATAAAAAATGATAGAAAGAGAACATATGCATGATTATAAAGATCAAGATCTTAGATAATAAAATTATATGATCATGACCAGATCGTATGGAGGATTGCAATTTGTATTACAAGATTGTAAGATAGTTTAGGAAAAGGTGGTGGGTATCTTGATTATACTTTGTAGCATACTTAATTTCCACAATCCACACATGTATCCGTGATGGTATGTGGGCCGAAACCAATGTGTCTCTTATAAGCATTATATATTTGTCATACAACTATGACAGAATTTGAGTTATATAATGCTTATAAGAGATTATTATTATTACAAATATATATTATTTGTAAATTTAAATTGGATAGGATCTTACGATCCTTAATTCAATCTTCCAGCTCAATATATTTTGTATCTCCCAATCTTTTGCAAGATCTCAATCTCAATAACCTTAGCATATGGTAATTATTCAAAAAAGAACCAAAAGAAACCGAAAAGACCAAAGTTTGGGACAAGAAATGGGTAACAATGTAATTACAAAGGGTACCCAGTAATTCACTGCTCAATTGTAACATTTATAACCAAAATACTACATTAATGTCACTAAAGAGCAGAAATACAGAACAAAACACTCACAAAGATAACAGGATAACAGTAAACAAAAGGTGTATCTGTCTTTCAAAAGGCAGACTCTCTAGAAATGTCACAAAAATTATCAAGGTTTAGATAAGGGATGTACTATCAAAACCTCCAGATAAACTTGCTTAAAGTTACCACAGTTATGCAGGTTCGTTCACAAGCAATTGCTAACATTTAGAAATGCAATCAACACAAATGCAACTAAAATTAAATTTTGACTGAAAACAGACTAACAGATATGGAAAATTGGTTTAACAAAACAAGCCTTCTAGAAGCCTACAAATATTTGTGATCGAAGGATTAAATCATCAAATCCAGCCAAAAAAATACAAGTTATTCATTTTTCTATATATTTTAAATGTAAGAGAAAATGGCTCTCATTAGTGGAAATTTCAAAAAATAAATAAATAAATAACTAGTTGCATCCGTCAAATCCAATGAATTTTAATTTTTAAGTACATCAAACGCCTACTTGAAAAACAAGTGCTATCTGGTCAATCAAAGGCAGATCATCATAGTAAGATCTACTTTTGGGTCAGGACTTTAGCCAATATTCAAAGGATTAGTACCCCTTACCCACCTGACAAATTCATCCCATAGCCCAAACATCAAAGAAATAAAATAGATCTACTAACCATTTAAAATATTTATAAACCACTTTCAGATATTAAATTATGAATAAGAGATTTTCCTGCAATAAACATCGGCCCATCCAATCCAAAATCCTTCCTCTTTTTAAGAAATTCTGACAAAGTAAAATAATGTAGGAACTATCAAAATTTAAAAGCAGTGTAGAAGGTTTTAAAAGGTATAAATCCAAGAACTTTTGAAAATCCTACAGAGTTCCAGTTGGAATGGAGAAAGCCTATATTAAGAAGGTGCAAGGAAGATAATTAGCATTTAATTAGGTTCTTGCTAAGTTATGGAAGTGTGAAAGACAGTTATCAAGACTGGCTTCTTCAGTCTACTTAGCTTAATTATATGAACCAAATCCAACATGTTTGGCTTCAAGAAGTTTCATTGGTTAGCCAAAAAATCCTGGTTAGGTGCTCTCATTTAAAAGTGAAAGCTTAATATTGAGTCCTTCATGGATGATACAAATGGACTTACAGCAAGACATTTTGTCACAACTATGAACCTCACACGGTATTGTTTCTCAGTGATTAACTGATTAGTGCCCTATGGCCTATACAGATATGATTGTGTGAAAGACCTGTAAGTGCCGCTATTGTTATATGGAGGCTAAAGCTTCTACAATAGACATTTATACAACTATATTACCAATTAACAAAACTAATCTCATGTACCACAATTGAAGATAAAAATTGTGACAACTAGGGAATAAGACATTATAGCCAAATTAGCTCCCATGTCAGTCGCCCAAAGAAATGAGAAAAACTATAATATGATCAAACATAAGTTGTTGCTGATAACCATAACCACATCACACCCACATAAAGAAAGAAAAGAGAAATTTTGAAACATATATTTAAGATGTTCGATTCTGAACCATTGCATAAATAATAAACGGCAATACCAGTTCACAGGTTTAATGAAATATTGTAATTGAATGATAAAAGCAAAATTTAAAACTGACCCATAAGTTCCCTCGCCAATCTGCTCCAGCTTTTCGAAGCAATCAACACTTCTGGACCCAAAAGAAGGGTAATCATTAAGGTTCAATTGTCCAGGGGCAGCAACAGCCATTGCTCTTTAACCCCAGATCCTCTTGTACTTCAAAAAGAAAAGCAGCCGATTGAGAAGATCAGCAAAAGAATCGAAGGAAGGTGAACTAGAGTTTTTCAACAAAGAGAAATGAAGTAAGAATCATACCGAAGTATTTCTTGTAAGCCTAACACCATCATATCCCATAACCAAAAGCAATCTATCGAGCTTGGGTTAATATTTGGGTGCATTAACAAATAATTTTCCAATTACTAGGTTTTTCAAGAACGTTTATTATTACCATTTCATCTAACAAGATTGAAACTCCACACTTTCCAAGACAAACAATAGTGTAGAAATTTAACTCCTACATTTTAAATATTCCAAGATCCTCCATAATTTTATAGAAATTCTTTTAGTTCAAGAAAACATCAAAATCAATAGTAAAAACCAATTTGCAACCTTCAAAGTTTTGACCCAATGAATTAGAACCCATTATAATTATCCATTGAACTTATTCAAACCATTAATTTCAAGAAAACAAGAAGATTTCAAACACCCCAATTGGAATGAGAAACCAAACTTGAAATGAGTGTTTCAGAGTCGTAGGAACATCATCAAAGGGAAATAATAGAGCAGTGATTCAGACAGCAAGCAACAAAATTCTTGGGCGACATAGAAGTATGAAATTGGCGAAAATGAGAGAAAGAGTTAGCAAATAGAGAAGGAGAAGGAAGGAGATCGTCCACCAGCGTGGGGGAGCCGCCGGCGTCCAGCAGTGGCGGTGACGGCGTCTGGGTGTTCGGCGGCGAAAAATGGAAGGAGTCAAGGAATGCGTATTTTGGAGAAGAAAGGCTAATAATGAGAGTCGTGAATGGGGTTATAAGAGTCTGGCGGGTTGCTGTGTAATTTTAAAAATGATAAATTACACGTAAGGTTTAAAAAGTGTCAAAAAAAGGCCTTGAGGGTTGGTTCGTCTAAAATTTGACAGAAATATTGGTTAAAATACTATTTTAGGACCATAAATATATTTGGGAGTTAAATGTATAAAAATTAATATTTATGGTCCTAAAATAGTATTTTAACCAATATTTCTGTCAAATTTTGGACGAACCAAACCACATGGCCCTTTTTTGACACTTTTTAAACCACAGGACCCTTTCTGAAAATGGGTCAAACCAAAAGGACCTTTTGTGTAATTTACTCTTTAAAAAGTTGAGACTGAGGAAAACCAATTCTGATTAACGTTACGGGCCAATCACTTAAACGTGACGGCTCCTTTATAAACTGTTTCCAATTTAGGAGTCTTTTTGGCTCCTTTATATACTCTTTCATCCTCCTTTATCTCTAAGTACTCATTTAATATTTGAGTTAAAGTATAATTACCTACTCTTTACTATAAAATAATAAAATACTCAAAGGATATATTTATAAATTACATATTAAAATATCTTTATTAGTTGTCCTTACAACTTTCTCTCTCCATTCATCTTTTCTTATTATTTTCTTCTTTCTCTCTCTCACACACATATATACTCCACACACTCAAATTTGTGAGTGTATATATATAAAATAGGCTAAAGTGCACTTTTGGTCTCATAACTTTGGCAAAGGTTTTAATTTGGTCCCATAACTTTTTTTGTTTCAATTTTGGTCTCATAACTTTGGCAAAGGTCTCAATTTGGTCCCATAACTTTTTTTGTTGCAATTTTGGTCCCATAACTTTTGAAAACGTCTCATCGTTGGTCCCAATACTGATTTCCATCCATTATCTGCAGCTAAAGATGATCTGATATACAGAGTTGGATGATGACATGGCAAATATAGGTGAAGTTATGGGACAGATGGAAATCAGCTTAGGATCAATGATGAAACATTTTTTGAAATTATGAGACCACAATTCAACAAAAAAAGTTATGGGATCAAATTAAGACCTTTGCCAAAGTTATGGGACCAAAATCACAACAAAAAAAAGTTATGGGACCAAATTGGAACCATTGCCAAAGTTATGGGACCAAAAGTACACTTTAGCCTATAAAATATAATAATATATTTTATTTTACAAAAGTATTATATTATATATATAATTTAAATTAATTTACTTAAAAATTAATTTTAATCCTTGAAATAATACCAACTCAATAAGTCAATACTTGAGTCATCAAAATACCANAAAAAAAAAAAGGATAATTTGAGATTTGAGATGAGCAAAGATGAGGGGTTTATCACATGTTTTACACGTGTCCTTCCCTCCACCATAGCCACAACGAATTTACATTTCGCGCGAAACCAAAACCACTGAAACTATTACAGTATTACTAACTGCTTTCGCAAATCAAATCCATGACATTGCTTTCGCATTCCCTCTCTGTTCTCCATGGAAACTCTAGCTTCTTCCCTTATCGCACCACGCCAAACCCTAATTCCAGATCTTGCCCTACTGTAATTCGATGCGTGCAGCAGATCGAGAAATCCTCCGATCTGAGCTCCGAGCTGTACGCTTCGGCGCCGTTCCCGCCGATCAAGATCGCGAAGAGAGTGGTTCTGGTGAGGCACGGCCAGAGCACGTGGAATGCCGAAGGCAGAATCCAAGGTAGCTCCGATTTCTCCGTTCTTACTAAGAAGGGCGAGTCTCAGGCCGAGACCTCGCGTCAAATGCTCATCGATGATAACTTCGATCTTTGCTTTTCCAGGTTCAATTTCTCTTCTATTATCTCTTGGGGTTAGGGATTAGGGATTATCTATTTTTTTTGTCCTAAATGGATGTCTTAATATTCATTTTGTTCTATTATGTTTTAAAATGTTCAAATTTGTCTTAAATGCTGGCAAAATGTTTCATTTTGGCCCAAAACTATTGAATATTGTTTGTTTCAAGTTCAAACTTGATAAGTTTAAAGCTACGTACCGTTCTCAAAGCGTACTTTCTCAATCTAGCTGGGGCTGTCAGGTCAAATCGGTCCTAAAGGTAGGCCGCTTGCTTCATAGTCAAATAAGCAAAATTGATCATATCTCTCACGTTTCAAATTCGAATGAGACCAATTTAGAGGTACCAGTTCCTCTTAACAAGTCATTTGAACTTGAAATAAGAGACAAGGAAAATATGACCAAATTCAATAGTTTGGGACTCAAATGAAACATTTTATCAATACTTAGGACCAAAATGAAACATTTTTCAAACATTTAGGACCAATTTGAATATTTGAAACACAGAGGACCAAAATGAACATTAAGACATACATTGAGGACCAAAATGACCTTTTGACCTTTATTTTTGTTTTGAGGAAATTTCATAAAAATCTCGTTACTGCTTGCTTCTTTGTGGGGTGTTTGTTTATTGATCAAGTCCCTTGGCGCGATCAAAGAGAACGGCTGAAATAATCTGGGGTCCTCGTGAACCGCCGATCATTACAGACTATGGACTGAGGGAAATTGATTTATATTCATTTCAAGTATGACAATTGACTGACCTCCTTTGTATTCAATTATTCATTTATCCTGCCTTGACGTTAGTCACTGATCTCGTTCTTGTATCTTAGGGCCTCCTAAAACATGAGGGGAAAGAAAGATTTGGCCCAGTTTACCGCCAATGGCAAGTAGATGCTGCGAATTTCAACGTAGATGGTCATTATCCAGTGAGAGAGTTATGGGAGCGTGCTAGGGGCTGCTGGAATAAAATCTTAGCTCATGATAGCAGGTCTGTTCTTGTGGTTGCTCATAATGCTGTTAATCAGGCTCTTGTTGCAACGGCAATCGGTACATTCTTCTGCCCAAAAGTGAACCTTAATGCTGAACATACTTTATTAATACTTACCCAAGATACTATTACTATTGATCAGGTTTAGGGACTGAGTATTTCAGAAATTTACTTCAGAGCAATTGTGGGGTGAGTGTGCTTGATTTCATCCCAAGATCTGAGGGTGGCTCTCCACACATTTGCCTTAACCGTTTGAATCAGGTATGTTGTTTTCCACCACTTTTTATAAAGTTATAATTGATTTTTGTGTTCAGTAAGTTTCATTAAGTAAAAAGGCAGTGCAAAAAAGGGACTGCGCTAATTAGAATTCAATAATTGGTGCAGACCCCCGGTTCACCTGTTGCTGCTGGGAAATCTGGAGGCAGAGAAACTAGTAAGCGGATCGTACTTGTTTGTCATGGATATACTCTGGGAACTACAGAGGTATGAAGCAATCAAAAGTGTATAGTTTTGATCAAGTGATACTGGTCAAATGGTTGTCAAGTGCTCTCATAACTAGCTCTAACATTTGATGCCAATGTGGATAATTGTTTTCTGTCAGGGAAATATGTCTGAAAGTGTTCAAAGGATCAAAACTGTAATTTTAAGAAAGTCATTTTTGCATGCTTTGAAAATGTTTGTATGAAATCTAGTTGCATTCACTGCTTTTTCATCTTTTTTATTAAAAAAAATTTATTCTTTTTTCTGTAGTAAGTCATTAAAATTGTTATTTATCTGATTGCATTTCTTCTCACCTGGTTTCTAAACTAGCACCCTTATGGCTTATGCTGAACAGGATGGTTTTCCTTTGGCTGGTAATCAACAGTTGAACATGCTTGGTGTTATACAGGTACTGCATAAATCTTTTAGGCATTATTAGGCGGAAGTTACTCGATCTGACCTTTTGTATATATAACAGTCCCAGAAATCTGCAGAGCTACTTCTTGATTTGAACGTGAATTCTATAATTAGCAGTCCTAACCAAGCTAGTATTGGGACAGCCAACACCATCTCCCAAGTAAGCTCTTTATGATGCCTACCAATTAATTCCAGCATGCTTTAATCCTCATTCTTATTAACTATATTACTAATATTATTTGAATTTTCTTCTGACAGGATCTTATTTTGACATACTTGTCAAATAATATTTCTCAACTTTAAAACATGGCATTATTTTCCTTTTCCTTTTTGTTCTTCTATTTAAGTTTTTAGACATGATTTTAGGTACAAGAAGCTGCCGATTGCTTGGGTGCTGACTGTGTGCCACGGTATGTTGAGATGAAGCAGTTGGAGAACCTGGACGTTGAAACAATCTTTCAGCAATCCAAGGCAAGAACTTATTGTTTAGATGATTGTGTGTGTGTACTAACATTTAAAAATCACTTGTTATGTTTTGTGTTTGGTTGGCTTTATTTTGTTATTCTTGTGTTTACTCTTCCCATATCAGTACATGTTTTGATTCTGCTTGTCTAATTATTGCAGGATAAATCAAATCTTCCACCTATTCACCCTGGATGGTTAAATAAGATTGAGGATGGAGTGAGAACAACATTATGGAATCAATCTGGAAAGGCATGGGAGTCTCTGTTAGATGAACTGTCTGATGAATCTTCATCTTCATCATCAGTAATAGTAGTAGTTGGTCATCCTGCCATCCACATAGCACTTATGGGTCACTGTTTAAACGTCACTAAAGAATGGTTGGGATCATTTCATCTTGATCCAGGGAGTGTGAGCGTCCTTGACTTTCCTGATGGACCTAAGAGACGAGGCGTCATCAGGTGCATTAATTATACTGCACATTTGGGAAGATGGTCCATACCTATTACAAGATCAACAGAGGATAATGAAGAATTTTAAGATTTCAAACATGTATTTCGTTCTAATATTAACCTTAAATTGTAAAGTTTCTGATTAGGTTTGTGACGCCGCCTACATTGTAAAAAGAAATATTTCTTTTGTAGGATGTTGTCTCCAGATGACACCCATCATCCAAGATACAGTGACTTTGAGTTACCTCTGTAAATTCCTTTCCGAGAGAATTCAATATATTGGTGCTAGAGATTAGAGATTTTCAATGACTTGTCTCATAGTTTGGAAGCACAATAAGTGCCCTTGACTTAGAGTTCATGACTTGATGGTGCCCTTTGACTTGGAGTTCATGACTTGATGGTACTTTTTAGTTTGGGTAATGCTACAAAAATCATGTTTGGTATGGCATTTGATTTTTTTTTTTTTTCCTTATCTCTCCTCTGTCATGTTACTGCATTTTCATTTCTGTTTTTTTTATTCAATTTTGTGGGAAAATGTGTACTTTTTAAGAAGAAAAAATCATTAGCTCTATCCATAGAGCTTTTCAAAGTATTACCTTTTTAGTTTTTACTAGTTAGTATCAAAATCAATAAATATGCAAAAGTTTTTTTTTTCTCAAAATTTTACATTAATTTTTAATTTTGCTTTAAAAGTTCATTTATTTTCAACTTCATCTCTTAAATTTTACATATTTATCAATTTTATCATTTACTTCAATTTCATCTAATAAATTAATTGAAAATTCTACATGATTTTTAACCTAAATCATTATTTAATTTTTTTCAGCAATTTCACATTACATACTATATAAGTCATATTGAGTGTATGGTTAATTCATTAGATTAAATTAATGTAAAAAAAAAATTTCCAAATAAAAAAAGTTAATGTTGACAATAAAATTGATCAAAATATAAAACAAACTAATAATAACTGAAAATAAAATTGAAATAAAGCCCGAGCACTAAAAAGATATTTTTGAAGTTCAAATATACAAAATTCTTTTAAACAAATAAATAAATTTTTTTATGTATGCAGCAATCAATTGGCCAGCAGCAAACCCTTAAATGGAGCTCAGATCCGTGGAGGATTAGTCTTTATCCTATCGGGCTGGGATACCTTGGATACCTTGGGCCGTTTAACGAAGAAATACAAAGGGCCATTTTAAGGGTAAGAGGCTAGATTGTAGCGGGTCGGCCCAATCCAGTAGAACTTCATCGTCATCGAAGCACGTAATGTTTAACAGATTTTGATGGCGCGGGTTTTTCAGAGGTTTTAGGGTCCGATTCGAAACGAAGATAGCCGGCGAAAATGGCTGCTTCAATGGCTTCAATGGCCGGAAGACGCTCGATTGTTCGTATCTTATGCAGAGCTTCTACGAATTCGGCGTCGAGGTCACCCTCTTTCGCTTCTTCATTTCGCAACTCCAATTTCACTGCTCTCCGTTCTCCCATTTCCCACTCTCCTCCTATGAGGTACTACTCTCGTCCTTCAAATTCCAGATCTACTTTCATCTCTATATTGTTGATGGTAGTTTTATGAAGTTGTCCATCTTGAATCATTGCCGCTTAGGTTGCTTCGAAGAGAACTGAGCTCCTTTAAACCCGTACATAGCGCGATCGCCTCCGCTCACCTCGTTTCCAAGATTCCCTGCGATGCCAGCTCCTCTAGCGAAGGTTTCTTTCTATTCTCAATCAGTTCATGATTGTTCTTTGCACTTTGTATTAGTATCGATGGATCCGAAGCATTCTTGTCAAGTGGTATAGAAATATTTGGCAATACACTGAACCGCCATTCTTCTGAGGTCGACAATTTGATGATTCTGTTACTCTTTTTTAACGTGTTTTTGCTCAAATTTTTAGAATATTCTAAATATGGGCCGGATATCCGATGTTTTCAGTTCACTGAAGAGTACTAAGAATTCAATTTATGAATCCTTTTTCTACATCTCTAATGGGATTCTTTATCATTTTCCTGTCTCAGCAGAAATAGCCTTGTCTTTAATACGGAACTAGGATTATGAGGATAAGCTAATGATGGTGAATGCCTAGGAAGTTATTTACAGGGATGAATCTAAAGCTTGGGGGGCAATGAGATTATTTCATGAACTAGTTCTTATCATATGAAATTAAGATAATATGACTGATAGAACTGCAAGCTGATGCTTTATAATAATCTATTGAGTTATAATTTTTGCTCTTGGAATAAGTTAAGCTCTTGACAATTTTATTTGTTTTTTATGTCAGGGAGATTTGCTAACTACCTCAGTCCCATCTGATTGTGGGTGGTGGGGACACATCAAATTCTATCATAAATTCTTGGAAACAGCCCAGCTTTCCTCCCCTTTTTTGAAAATTCAGAATTTAGATTTAGACCAAGAGCTAAGCAGGTTTGGTACATTGAGTAGTGAGGTTTTGATTGTCTTCTAGATCTGCTTCTCTGACATATGTTTGTAACTTTGATAAGTGAAATGATGTTTTGTATTCTCTTAGAAATAATATCATGAGAACAATTTGAGAATGCCTTATAAATTGGAGATCACTTCCCTTGGCTAAGATTGAAAAGAACAATCTATATTATTTGTGGCACCCATGTTTCTACCCTTTTTTCCCTTGTGTAACTCCAGGTAAAATTGGCACAATTAGTGAGTGCGATACTACTATATTTGGAAAATTTAGGGGTTAGAAAAACCAGAGATCCCCTATCCGTATTGAGGACCGTGTAGATCATGTTAGGAAAAAAGTTATTGTTCAGTGTATTGGTTCACTCTTTCCAAAATCTTAATTTTCAAAATAACTTGCCGGGTTCGGAATATGTCTTTGTCAAGTTAAAATTAGAAATCTGAGCAAGTATGTCATGTGTGTTGGGAGAAATTTTGCTGCTGCTGGTATGATTGGGATTGGCATAAGATAGATGGTCCTTTACTCCTTTCTAAAACCTATATGGCCATTGTTGTTGAGCCTATTTGGTTCTTTCACACTGAGAGCATTTATCTATTATTAATTTGCTTTTCATTAGACCTTCGTATTACAAATCGAGTTATCATTCATTACAGGAACACCATGTTGTTGTGTTCATTGATCTACTCTAGCTGGTGGGTCAAACACCCTAACAATAAGCTTGAAAATATGACATCAATATCTTAGAGTGTAGTATTGCCTGACATTCTTATTTCATATTGGCTATGAAGCACAACAAAGCAGAACTCGTGATTGCTATGTTGCAGCCAACTAGAATTGTCATTAACCAGATCTGGCAATCATGCCAGGCTTGTTTCTCTTTAAAAATTGTTGTCTTGAAGGCAGGGTTAGTGACATTTACGCTCCCATACATTTTGGGGGAGTTAAACCTTTGACAAAGCGTTGGATCATTAAATACATAGGATTTATCTTCAAGCTTTCTGATACATCTGATTCAGTTGTTTTTCCAAAATTTGTGCCTAGTCATGCTCTAAGTAGCAGTAGGCCTGTGGCATTAGTATATTGAACAAGTTTCTTACCCATCTCCTGGAGTCACAGCTGTGCATATTTGTACACTTTGCTCCATCTAAGAAAATAATTGAGGTTAGTTTATGTCAAAGCCTCAAAGGAAGCCGTGAGTGCAATTGTGCATCATGGAGTCTGGAACAATCTGTGTCAATAGCATTTCTTAAGCGACTTGTTGTAAGAATAGATTTCAGAAACTCCTCTCCATTTCACTAATACGATGGCTTGCTGGTATACATGCATCTATCAGTGGGATTTGGGATGGTTTCATTCTCTCCATTACTTTCTTCCCCCCTCCCTTTGCTTTGAGCCTTTGACCGATATGAAAGGGAGAAAGGTAGCCAGGAGGTGGGAGAAGGAGTAATCACAAAGTTTATTTAGTGCTAAAGTAGCTAGATGATGCAACTAATATTATCTGTATGTCTATTTATCAATTTCCAGATCTAAATTTATCTTTAGCTAGGAACTTGAGTTGCAGTGTTGCATTTAGCTGGTGAAGTTATGTGTTATTTGTCTGTTTTGAAACAGACTACCAGATTAGGGGAATGCCCAAATAGTGATATATCAATATTCAATATTCATTTTTAATTAGTAGACTCTTAAATAAAAATAACTGCAGTATGTTTGCTTTTTCAAACATTTAATTTCTAAAATGGAAGGTTAGTTATGTTAGATTTTCACACTCAAGAAAAGCTTCCCTTCTATATAATAATTATCTAATGACATATTGCTTTAATGCTTTCTGTATGCAACTTGGAAGGTTGTACGTATAAAGAAGTAATTTGTTTTCTAAATAAATTGGATAAAGATTATGTGAATAAAAATTGATAGAACTATTTTATAAGCCGTATAGAATTCCTTTATATTTTCTTTTTGGTATGTAGAACTGTCTGAATTGAGAATCCATCTAATATTGTAGTCACACGAAATTGGTTGATGTTGCGGGCAGGCATTATAAGATATGAATATGATAGAGAGAACTAGCTTTTGCCCTTGAATTTATTCTAAAATTATAATCTAGCCTTTGAATATTGAAATTATATTTTTTTATTTCAAATTTTTTTACAAGTATGTATCGAACATTTAATTATTGAAATACTTTACATAAATAAAAACTTAGTAAAAAGATGTATTTCTTATGTTTAAATATAATTATAACTTTAAGATGAATTAAATGATTAAAAATAAATTTTCTTTATGAAAATAGGAATTTGGAATGAAAAAGGTTGAGAGGGGTTGTCAGTGTCATTTTCATGAAAAAAAAAACCTAAGTTTCCGTTAGCAAGATAATGAAGTTGTTCACCAAACGTCCAAAAAGCAACAACAAAAACATCCAAATCCAAGTCTAAACAGTTTCTTAATTGTCTTTGAAACAAAGATTCATTTATTATATTATTTTTCCGTTGGGGAGATTGGCTTACAAGACTGCATTTAATTGCACATGCTTAAGTCGATGACATGTCTTTTTACCTTTGATTGCTAATATTAAAGCTGCTGTGGGTGTGATGAAGAGTGAAGACCCACCTCATATAAAATGCATATTTATTTATGACTTGTTTTATTTATTTAGTCTTAAAAGTTAAATCTAAGGGTCTTTCTTTACAAAGGACAACATTAGTGGATTAATGTATTCACAATTGTTAATTAGTTGTCAATTATCATGAAATTAATGGGAGTTGAGTTTAACAAAAGGAGGTAGCTTCTCCTAATCTCTGTTAGAAGCTAGAGGTGTTCATATTTTATGTCTAATTGTAACATGATTGTCTTCAATAAAAAATGTTTGTAGAAAATTAAAAAAAATATCATGATAACCAATTGCAAGTAGCATAAAATCAAATAATTCAAACTATCAGATGCAATGCAAGAGAGATAGATGGTTTTGGAATTGCCAAATGTAACAAAACAATTAGCAATTCATTGAATTTAATTTTCAGCATATTGTACAGCTAGTTATTTATAAGTCATGATTCACATATCCCTTCCTCTGTCAGAAATTAAGAGTTTACAATCCTAATCATATAGGTAACATTCTAGCGTAGCTTACAACACAAACAATGCTATATATATATATATATGCACAAAATATATTGCTCATCATTATTACTATAGGTGGACAACTTCATTTTCCTCACTTCTCATCTTTTTTTTTTCTTTTTCAGCTTCAGATAATCATCTATTGTCTCTTAGTTAAGCTAATGTGTACTATCTTTTTTCAATAAAAACTAAAAACCATATGGGATTAAGCTGGAATTTGTGAAGAAATTAGTCTCTTAATATTCAAAAGCAAAATATCAAGATATAAAGTTGAAGTGCAGCAACCATAGACACAATTGGATGCCTCGTTATTGAATAAGTCGTTTAAGACCTAAAATTCATTAAATGGAATTGTACTATCTTTGGACCATGTGGCATTAAAATAAAGATTTTTTAGTAATTCAACTAACATAAAACAAAGAGAAAGTTTATAATAAAATCCCCCACAATTGCATCTTATTCAGTGGAATATATATAATATAGTCAAAGGAACAACTTTTCCCAATGATGAATTTTTATAAGATACTTTCCCATAGATATCCAGACAAGCACAAATTTAAAACATATTGACAAACTTGTGAAAGACAAACATAAGATTTTTTTTGGTCATATACATAGGAGTAAACACATTACTTCATTCCAGGCCAAAAAAAAAACACATTACTTCATTAATTAATAAAACTAGGATAAACAAAAAACTTAAAATATTGTGATTAAAGTTTAAACAAATCGACCTCAATATGGTACTCATACGCACTGCTATATTTTTTTTTGGTCAGCACATCAATACGCTGCTATTAAAATTGCATTATCAGCTGATTATTTTTAATGGACTCAAGCTGCTAGCTCTAGTTGTCAACATGCAGTATTCAATATATAATTTTTGCTTCTGGAACACGTTTATATAGCACTTGAAACCCCCCAAAAGCCATTATGAAATAGTTTAATTATGGAAAAAAAAACAAACAATATACTTATTAATTTCGGATAAAATAATTAAATGATATATTTATTAGTCTAAAAAGAATCAAATAATATATTCAATATATGGAATCGTCAATTTAGTGATATATTTATTAGAGCCTTGAGGTCTGCCCTGTCCTTTGTGAGCCCCCGGGGCCCAACTCACCTAAACTTTTTTTTTTTCATCAAAAAAAAAAGAAGTAACAAAATATTTTAATAATTTTTATATATCTACATATATATATGTATGAGTTGGCCTACGTATTCCCAATATTCCCACTAACTAGTAGCTTCCCTTCTTCTGTGAAGTTTCAAGAAAATAAAGAGGACACGCACAATATAACTAGACATACATACATACTCTGCACTGCTATGATGCATGCTTCTGTCAAAAGAAGATCGAATACAATTCTTATGCGTGAAAGTTAATTGCTTCATGATTCATTAACCTTTTGAGATTGGAGGGAATTTCTTGGTACACAGAACTATACTAATAAGAATTCTCTTTTCAGGTTGGATTCCATTTTTCTTTTGATTTCTCACTCTCATGATCACTCACCTATACATTGTGTTTTGGTGTATTATCACCACCATTTGGAATCTTGGATCAACTGTATATAATAGAGGTCAAATACTCACATTCGTCCCAAAAATATGGGATGAATTTCAAATTAGCCCTAAATATTTTATTTATTTCAGATTGGTTAGCCAATATATGTTTCTATAATTTTTTTATTTTTGATCTCACATAATTGAATGTAGTTATATATCTCTCTATTCAAGTTCTAATGCGATGCATTCGGAGCTATGATTTATTTTTGATAAATTCTTTTTCTATCCGGTTAAAATTGTAAACAAATAAAGGTCAAATCGAAACTTGAGTGAACAACTCATTTCACGGTTAATCAAGTGAAGTTAGTCATATGTCTCTCTTGTTTCAATTTTGAATGCAATGAATTTGAAATTATATGTTACTTCTAAAGAGTTCTTTATATATCTCTTAGTTGAGATTTTTGACAAAGGAAATTATATATATCGCACTTTCAAAATGTGTTTGAAACTAAAATTTAAAAGGCTATCCAATATTTTAAGGACCAATATAAATATTTGACTTACATATATACTATAATTGGCATTAAAGAGAATAAAGAAGATAAAATGGTGGGATCCTACCCGTTTCCTATACAAGCCACTTTTTTTTTTTTGGCCAATTCCCATATAAGCCACTTTAGACAACCAGAAAAATAGAGAATATATAAAGTGAATGAAGTCACTTACAAATTTAAGTATTTGCAAATGTAGCCACAAATATATATATATGACTATCAGTTAGTTAATTAATCATATCATACCATTTATATAATTTTTTTAATAAATTTTAGAAAACTAGAGATTNAAAAAAATAAAATAAATAAAACCATGTGCTGCAATGCTGCATGCACCAATCTCGATCACAATAATTCCCACCTTAATTACTTTACCTAATTTTGTAACTCTTAAAGTGTGTAACTTTGTAGATGCAGATCCAAAGAAATTAAGAACCTTCGTTCAGAGTTCCAAACTTTGATGCATATGGACTGATATTAATACAAGTACTTGATGATAGTGAAGCAACACAAACAATCTTTTAAAAGTAAATTTAATTTATAGAAATAAACCAGTCGTAAAAATATTAAAAAATAATATTGTGGTGAGATTTATATTTAATGTATTAAGATATTCTTTATTTTCAAATAAATTCATTAAATTTTTGTTATAAACTTTTATATAATAATCTCTCAACTTGAGCATGCCCCACTAGTTTTGTCCAAGACCTCGAATTATGCCCTGGTTCTTACGGCTGATATACAGATAGAAAATGATGGAAAAGTTTTGAATTGCGTATAATCATTAAAAATGTTATATTTATTTTACGGCTGTTACGCCGGGTTCCTACGAGGTGTTATGTCCTAGTTCTTACACCCTGCTTGGAAATTGGACGTTTATTTATCTTAGAATTTTTCTATTTTAGGTCATAAAATAAGCTAAGTTGTTTATTGATTTTTTTATCATAATAATTACTTTTTACCTATTGTCTATTTTCTAATCAACAACCGTACACTCATTATTACTTTTTTTTTTCTGGCTGCCACAATTGCGACCAATACTTATTGGTGCCTGGTAATAGTTATTTAACGTGTAGGACTGAATAAAGCTTTAGAGAAATGATAACCTAAATTTCAAAATTTAAATTGTATCTTTCTTATCCTCATCTTAAAATTTTCTCTCTCCTTATCTTCTGTTCGTCCTCTCTAAACTCTCTCCTTTTGAACCAGGATCCCTCCATATCCTGATTTCAGGCGAGAACCCGCGCGACAATAAGCATTTTCAAAGCCACCAAAAATGGTGACTAAGAACTTGAGTCTCGTACCTAACAGTAAGGAAATCAAAACGTTACTATATATATATCTTAATACACTAGTAAGATATCATTTAATCATAACAAAATAAAGAAGAAGTCTTATTTCTTTGATAATATTTTTGAAAATACTAATGATGTTGTAAATATGCATGTGTATGTGAAATGAGAGAAATATGACCATATTCAATAAATTTATGACTAAAATAAAACATTTTATCAATATTTAAGATCAATTTAAATATTTTGAAATATAAAGGACTAAAATGAATATTAAGATATATATATATTTAGGATCAAAATGACCATTTGACCTATATGGTTTGATGTTGTATCTGACATGTTCCTTTATTTTCCATTCATTACCGAGTTCTCTCCCACTTTCATCTCATTACACTAATTCTTAAGAATGTGCTATTAAATTAAAATTTAGGAAAAAATACATTTTTTTTATATATATACATAAGGTTTTTTCCATCACAATTCCTTTTATTTTTTTTATGATTGATCCATCAAAATAAATAACATAAATTTAATCCTAGAATTTCACAGTAACCAACTAAAGATAACAAGATCTTGAGACTTGAATTGTTATTATGTTCCTCCAGAGACATAACATTTTTCTAGTACTTCACATGACCAGTAATTCAAACTTCAAAAAATGCTTAAATTGTTCCAACTGTTCCAGGATCCTCTTTTATAAAGCTGTCATGCCACTTCCATTTATGTTACTTCACCCTTCACAGCTTCACTGTGTTCTACTTTAATGGCAGAACAATACAAAAAATAAAGCACA
>QANZ01027079.1:41105-62959 GCA_003254925.1 Chamaecrista fasciculata | reverse complement strand
TGAAGGAATAAGGCGTTAGTAATATAGTTTTAGTTAGTTCAGAGTTTGTTATTAAGTTATTAACCAGAGTTAGTTTGTGACTGTAATTAGTTGAGATGTAACAGAATTAGGTAACAGAGTAGTTAGGTCCATTGTATTAGCTGTATCAGATTGACACTGTATATAAGCTACTGTTCATATCAATAATATACATACATTCACTTCATATCTACCTAAATTTCTATATGGTATCAGAGTAACAAATCTGATCCGTTTTTCTTTCTTCGTCTTCCGCTTGCTTTCTCTTTCGCTAATGGCGAGCTCTGATTCTCCTTCTTCTAACTTGGAGAAGAGTTCCTCTTCTTCGACTACTTCATCTGTTTCTCTGACTCGTCAAGATCCACTTTATCTTCATCCGTCGGATAGTCCTGGATTACAGCTTGTTTCTAATCATTTGACATTGGTTAATTACATGATATGGAGCAGATCTATGCGCATTGCTCTCAAAGCTAAAAACAAGTTAGGATTTATTGATGGATCCTGTGCGCCTCCGTCTGATTCCGATTCTGAAGCCTTCTCTCATTGGTCTTTTGTTGATTCGATGGTTATCTCATGGATCCTCAACTCCATGACTAAGGACATTTCTGAAGCATATGTTTATGCTTCGTCTGCTCATAGTCTTTGGCGTGAGCTTGAGGAAAAATTTGGTGAGACTGACAGACCGCGTGTTTTTCATCTGCGGAAAGAGCTTTCCTCGATTGAGCAGGGAAGTGATTCGATTGCAGCTTACTCGAATCGTTTAAAGAAGGTTTGGGACGAACTTCACTGCTTGGAACCTCTACCTAAATGTGTCTGTAATGGTTGTACTTGTGGAGCTTTTAAGCGTTTAGCTGATATGTCCTCTTCTTGCCTTGTAATGCAATTTCTGTTTGGTCTTTCTGCTGCTTATGACACAGTTGTCAACAATATTTTGTTGTTAGATCCTTTGCCGCCTTTTAACAAGGTGTATTCTATGATTTCTAGAATTGAGAAACAATTGTCTGTAAATGCCATTAGTGCAAAGTCTGTTGAGTCTAGTGTTCTTATGGCTAAGGCTGTTGATAGTTCTAAGTCTGGAGGTTCTAAGTCTTCTCAGAAGAAGAAGGATAGCATCAAGAAGGAGGATAGGTTCTGTGATTTCTGTTCCAGAGCTGGTCATTTGGAGGAATCCTGTTTCAAAAAACATGGATATCCAGATTGGTATAAAGAAAAATATCCTAAGGATAAGAAGAATGTTGCTGTTGCTAATGCTGCAGTTCTTGATTCTGATGATTCTGCATCACTTTCTGACTTGGTGCAGCAAGAGGTTAAACGTTACATGAAGCAGAAGTCTCCTATTATTGATGATACTCCTTCCAGTGCTGCATATTTTGCAGATTTTGCAGGTACTCTATCTTCTTTTACCATTTCTAATGCTCGTACTAGGTGGATTCTTGACTCTGGTGCGTCTAGTCATGTTTGTGGTACTCTTTCTCTGCTTTCTCATATTAGATCTCCCTCATATCGACATACAGTTCAGCTACCTGATGGTACTGTCAAATTAGTTCAGTTTATAGGCACAGTTAGTATTACACCTGATGTGGTTTTGACTAATGTGCTCTATATTCCTGCCTTCAAGTATAATCTGTTATCCATCAGTCGGTTGCTTGATTCCTCTTCTCTTCAAGTATTGTTTCACAGAGAAAAGTGTTTTCTGCAGGACCAGTTCAGTAAACGTGTGGTTGCTACTGGTGTGTCAGAGAAGAATCTATATGTGTTGGATTCTCAAAGTACTGTTTCTTTGGATAATTTTCATACAATAAACAATGTAAATGTTTCTGATGCAGTTGTATGGCATGGCCGTTTAGGTCATCCTTCTCAGATTGTATTAGATCATTTACCTTTTCCTTGTAAGCTTTCTGATCATGTTTGTACTGCCTGTCATGAAGCAAAGCAAACCAGACTTTCTTTTCCTATTAGTATTTCTAAGTCAGCTGCTGTTTTTGATCTTGTTCATATTGATATTTGGGGACCAGTTAAGGAACCATCTCGATCTGGTGCTCATTACATGTTGACAGTTGTAGATGATTTTTCCCGTGCTGTTTGGACTTATTTGATGCAAGATAAAAGCCAAGTGGTATATTTGCTTGACACTTTTTTTTCTTATGTTAAAAATCATTTTAACAAGGCTGTTAAGACTATTCGGTCTGATAATGGAGCTGAATTTCTCAGTCATAAGTGTCATGCATTATTTTCTTCTCTTGGTATTGTTCATCAGCAGAGTTGTCATTATACTCCACAGCAGAATGGTCGAGTGGAGAGGAAACATAGACATTTGGTACAAGTTGCTAGAGCATTATTGTTTTATTCTGGTCTGCCTACATCTTTTTGGGGTGAAGCCTTACTGACTGCCACAGTTCTTATAAATAAGTTGCCTACTAAGTTACTGAGTTGGAAAAGTCCATTTGAAGTTTTGACTGGTACATCACCATCTTTTTCTAATCTGCGTATTTTTGGGTGTCTTTGCTTTGTTACAAATGTTAATCCACATAAGAAAAAGTTTGATACTCGGGCATCTAAGGGTGTTTTTGTTGGTTTTGCTCCTACACAAAAGGCTTACAAGGTTTTCTTGCTTGATTCTAACAGAATTGTGCATTCTAGAGATGTCATTTTTCATGAGTCTCATTTTCCTTTTAAAGACAAGTCTTCACATGATGCTTCTTCTAATTCCTTGCCTCTTTTTCCCTCACTTCAGAATTCTTTTTTAGAATTTGATGATCCTGATCTTCCTGTTTCTTCTGTTGATATTTCTCCATTATCTTCCTCACATATTTCTTCTTCAGATAATTCTCCTCCAAATAGTTCTTCCTCAGAAATTCATCCCTCAGACAATACTTCAGAAATTCATTCCACTACTCTTCCTTCCACTAGAATTAGTTCCAGACCTAAGAAACCTCCTGTTTGGATGTCTGACTATGTTCATTCTATTCCCTCTTCTTCTAAACATACACCTGCTTCTTTCCCTTTCATTCATCCCACTTGTTTCACTACTGATTATCTTCATTTTCTGGGTAATATTACTCAGATTAAGGAACCTAGTTCTTATACAGAAGCCAAAAACTCTCCTGACTGGGTTAATGCCATGAATGCTGAATTGTTAGCTTTAGAAAAAAATCATACTTGGGATATGGTTGATCTTCCTCCTGGTAAGAAAGCTATTGGGTGTCGCTGGGTTTTTAAAACTAAGTTGAAAGCTGATGGTTCTGTTGAACGGCATAAGGCAAGATTGGTTGCTAAGGGGTTTAATCAGGTTGAGGGTATAGATTACACTGATAGTTATTCTCCTGTAGCTAAACAAGTCACGGTTCGTTTGTTTTTAGCACTTGCTGCTGCAAAAGGTCTTTTGTTACATCAATTAGATGTTAACAATGCTTTTTTGCATGGTTTTATTGAAGAGGATGTCTATATGCTTGCTCCTCCAGGATATTCTAGTGGCAACTCTGGTCAAGTCTGTAAACTTAAGCGTAGTCTTTATGGCCTCAAACAAGCTTCAAGACAATGGAACATAGAATTTACTACTAAACTTCAAGCTATTGGTTTTCAGCAGTCTGTACATGATCCATGTCTTTTTACTAGATCTACTTCTCTTGGTTTTATAGCATTACTCATATATGTTGATGATGTGTTGCTTGCAAGTGCTAATATGGGTCTTATTGATGAGGTTAAAACCTATTTGGATAAGGAATTTACAATTAAGGATCTTGGTGTGGCGAAATACTTTCTTGGTTTAGAGTTGGCTCGTTCTAAACAAGGAATATATGTTAATCAGCGCAAGTACACACTTGATCTTATTGCTGATGCTGGTCTTACAGGTGCTAAGCCTCTTGATGTTCCTATGGTGAAGTGTTCTAAGATTTTGAGTTCTGATGGGGTCAAATTTGCAGAACCAGAAAAATACAGACGTTTAATTGGTCGTTTACTGTATTTGGGTTTCACACGTCCTGATATAGCTTATGCCACTCAGACTCTTAGCCAATTTGTTCATGCTCCATGTGAACATCATTGGCATGCTGCACTTAATGTTCTTAGATATCTTAAATCTCATCCTGCTAAAGGTCTTTTTTACTCTGCTGCTACTTCATTACAGATTACTGCTTTTTCAGATGCTGACTGGGCTACATGTCCTCTTACACGAAGATCTCTCACTGGTTTTTGTATTTTTCTTGGCAATTCTTTAGTATCTTGGAAAACTAAGAAACAAGTGACTGTTTCTCGAAGTTCAGCTGAGGCAGAATATAGAAGTATGTCATCTACTGTATGTGAATTAAGATGGATCTCTTTTGTGTTGCAGGATCTTCATGTGCCATTATCTTCACCCATTCCGTTATGGTGTGATAATCAATCAGCCTTGCATATTGTTGCTAATCCTGTTTTTCATGAAAGAACTAAACATTTAGAGGTGGATTGTCATCTGGTTCGTGATCACTACAAGTCTGGGTTTGTTCATCCCAAATATATTCCATCTGATTCACAGCTTGCAGATTTTTTCACAAAACCCTTGTCTGCTGCCAAGTTTTCTCATTTCCTTTCCAAGCTGAGTTTGTATGATCCATATCAATCTCAGCTTGAGGGGGGGATGAAGGAATAAGGCGTTAGTAATATAGTTTTAGTTAGTTCAGAGTTTGTTATTAAGTTATTAACCAGAGTTAGTTTGTGACTGTANTTTAAAAAAAAATCCTTTTTGGGTTAACAAAGCAAGAGATGCTGTATTATTAACTTGATCACTTTTCTGGTTTGGTCCCCTACCTTTTTCTGCATTGAGAACTCCAATTTTTACAATCCCAACTCAAAAATTCTTTTCTTTCCATATCACAATTAATTTGAAGGCAAATGATCTTATCTATGCAAATTTAGCTAAATCAGTTTTTCTTTTAAGTTGGTGCTTTACAAATTTTTAGTCATTGATAGTTATACAACTTCAATTGGCAAACATTAAGGAATTATGTTTGTTACTTTTTAATAAACCAAGAAAAGAAAGCAGTAGAATTTTTATAAAACAAAGAACTGAAATTATACAAAATTATACCTTAAATTCCAAATTAGCTTGTCACAATATAAGATTTAAAGGACAGAGAATAACGAATTACAGATTTCAAATATTTGACTTTTATTAAAAAGAAACTCATATTTGATTAAACGTTTTAATTAAATGCTTTCTGTTTTTTTTTTAAAGTAATTTATTATTGCACATAAATGAATAAATGATGCTTGGACGATTAGAAGAGACTCCAAGAGAAAACCGAAATTATTGTTGATAACGAGTGGAATCACAAAAAGTGTTGAAATTACTCAATTAGATAAGCTGTATTCCTAATTGGCAAAGGTAAACACAATTTCTCCAAGAGAAGAAAAGGAAAGGAAAATGAAAGAAAAAGATGTGAATTCCTTTTTGGCTTTGTTTTTCCATTTTCATTTTGATCATAAGGTTTTAGACCAATGACAAGCAACGCATGGGGGTAATTAATTAGTAATAACATTTTGTGCTTAATTGATCCCTAAACCCAAGGTAAAGCAATCAAAGCAAACATGATCATTCATTTAATGTTAGCATGGGAGTATCATGTTAGTGCTGATTTTTTTTTTTTCTGAATTTATGGTGGTTTACCTTAATTAATTTTAATTTTACTCACATCACTTATCTGATTATAATATGATGAGAGAGAAACTTCTTTTAAAAAATTATATTTACAAAATTTTAAATTGAGAATTTTATTTAAATAATATTAAACACACCGTATGTATTTTAGAAAATTAATAAATATTAAGTAAAGTATGTACTTTATTGGCCAAAAAAGTAAAGTATGTACTTTAGAAATTAATGAATATTAAGTAAAGTATTACTTAGTACTGACTACTGAATTTCACAAAGACAAATAAATATATTTATAGAAAAAAGCTTTTAATTTGCTAGAATAAAATATAATATAAATATACATACTTTATTAGATAAAAAATTGTATATTGCACTTAAATACATATTTTTAAAATGTAAAAAGTAAATTAAGACACACATTTGATTTTTGTTTTCGGTTACAAACACACACACACACACACTTGATTTTGCTCTCATATAAAGAGGTAAGAGAGAGAGACAGAAAGATGTGTGTGTAATTGTGTATGTGTATGAGTGAGAGAGAGAGAGAGAGGAGAGAGAGAGAAGAGAGAGAGAGTTTTAATAAATGGTAATGGACCTGTCAGAAAACCTGCCTTCTCGTATGTTATGTGTATAGTACCTTCTTCTTCTCCTTCCTCTGAGCTTTCTCATACCACAAATGCAATGCACTCTTCTTCTTCTTCATCTTCTTCTTCTTCTGATTTCTCCATAAACCCATAAACCCCAAATTAAAATTAAAAAACCAAATCAAAAGGGGTTTCTTCCTTTTTTCCATTTTCTTTCTGGTTTGTCCTCAAGTTTGGATCTTTCTCTTTCTCTCTCCCTAGTAATTAAAATGAGAGACGTGATCTCTTGCTTCAGCGAGAACGCCGTGAACGTGTCTCACTCTTCATGTTCTTCCTATTCTTCTATTTCTAACAACAATTGCATCATCTCTCCCACTCTCTCTCCTTCGATCCAAAACTCAGTCTCCTCCTTCTACAAAATCACTCTCTCTTCCCAAATCCACCATTTCATCACTCTCACTTGGTCTAAAACACACTCTAATCAAGGCCTCTCTATAAACTTCAACCACTACGACGACCCCACAAACCCAATCTTCAGACTCAACACAAATTCCAGATTCTTCAGGAAGAAAAAAGGCACCAAATTTCTCGAATCTGAACACTCCAAGATCGAATTTTTCTGGGATCTCTCCGACGCAAAGTATGATTCTGCTTCACCTGAACCAATTGATGGGTATTACTTCATAATCCTCGTTGATTCAGAAATTGCTCTTGCTCTTGGTGACATGGCTGAAGAAATTGTGACTAAAAAGTTCAAAACTTGTGATTCTTCTACTACTCCCATGGCGAAATCTTCTCTGATTTCTCGTAGAGAGCATTGTTCTGGGAATACCCTTTACACAACGAAGGCTCAGTTCAGCGAAACAGGGGATTCTCACGAGATTGTGATTCGATGCGGTGGAGAAAACGAAGGGTTGAAGATAAAGTCTCCGGTTTTATCGGTTTGTATTGATAAGAAGACAGTGATCAAAGTGAAGAGGCTGCAATGGAATTTCAGGGGAAATCAGACGATTTTCGTTGATGGGTTGCTTGTGGATATGCTTTGGGATGTTCATGATTGGTTTTTCTATAACAATCATAATAATAGTAATAATAATTCTTCATCTTCATCTTCTTCATCTTCTTCTTCTGGGTGTGCAGTTTTTATGTTCAGAACAAGGAGTGGATTTGATAGCAGATTGTGGTTGGAAGAGAAGAATTCTCAGAAAGAGAAAGACAGAGTTGAATTCTCCTTGTTGATATATGCCTGTAAGACCACATAAGGCCAAAACTTTCAATTATTTTTTCTCTTCCATTTTTAATCTAATTTCATATTCTTTCTGTTTATTATTTTCATGACTCATCATCCCCTTTCTGCCTGAAAGGATATATATACTCATTTTTTTTAATCACGAGAGAAAATAATTTGAGTTACACCAGAACAGGACACCACAATGGATATTTTTATTTAGGCCCTCTATTTCTCTGTTTTATTATTTTTAAGAGGGATATGATATATATGGTCATTTGAAGAAGAGAGTCCCAAAATTGCATAAAAGTTGATTTTTAGAGAATGAAGATTTAAAGGGCATCTGGGGATTTGAATTGCTCTTATTAGCCTTTGAAGGGCAAAAGAATGTGATGCATGACTTATGAGTGATGTGTATTAATTACTTATAATCTGGATCATATTATAAATTTATAATTATTATTCTTATTGCATTGATGGAGACAAGAACATTATGACAATGTAAGATTTTATTACAGCATGCTTCTTCAAGATTGATGCATTTTTTACAGAGCATTTAGGCTGTGAAAATTTGTTGGGTCAAATTTGGGACCAAAATCATCCTAAGATTAAAACATTGGAGTTCTCTTAAGTGATGGTGATGGTGGTGGTGCCTCTTATATCCTTAGAATTGTCTATTCTCTGTCCTTAGATCCCTTGACATGTTTTTATGACTCCATGGTCCCTTCCACCCTTAAATCCTAAGTTAAATTTTATATATACATACATATATATATATATATCTCATTCACTACTTACCCATTGTCTTTACCATGATATAAAATAGGAAAAAAATTGCAGATTAGTTCTAGACTTAAGGAGATGTGCCATAACTCCTTAAACTACAAACTTTTATTTAAAATTCTCTAAATTTTCAATGTGGTGCTCTGAACTCCTACAATTGCTTGACTAACCCTTGATTAACTATTAAGTATAAAAAATGGTTCTTTAAAAAAAAAGTATAAAAAATGGTGATTGTACCAAAAATAACTAACTAAACAAGTTGATCAGATATAATAGTTAGTCAAAGGTTAGTCATCTAATTGTAAGGTACCAAATTGAAAGTTTAGGAGATTTTAACAAAAAGTTTATAATTTAGAGAGCTATCCGCCCATTTCCTAAAGTTTTAGGGGATAATCTTCATTTTTGCCTATAAAATATGAATAGCATCCCAATGCTAAAGAGAAAAAAAAAACGTTTAGCTTCTCTTGTATTTTTATTTAATTCTTTAATAATTATTAAAAAGGCTAGTAATTGATTTTACGTTATGTCATCTCAATTTAAGATTTAACATAAAATTTATTGCCATGTTTATTTATTTGAAAGTATGAACTTATTTTTTTTATTCAATACGAATAATTATTTAATTATAGACATATATTTAAAAATGTATTATGTGTCCATATTTCTCTGTCTTATCTTGTATTGGTTATTGGAGATGGAAGTATTGACTTGGATAGAAAAAAAATGATGGGAGTATTGACATTTCTGGTTTTTCAGCTTTGTATAATTGCCTTTTAAACAGCTTTACAGACTTTGCATGTTAGGTTGTGTTTGGTGGATAGATCACCCAATTCATTGTATGTATCTGAGAATCTAATCATACACAACACTAACAATAATAATTAGAATAATAAAAAATCCACTAAGTTAGGTTTATCATGATTAGCTTTCATGGAAAAAAAATGGTGTTAGCTATTCCAATAAGCTATTCTTACGCTGAAAGACATGTTTAGTCTTTGAGCTAATCATATATTGCCAGTTTACATGTTCTTAAGTTGATTCGATGATCAATTTGATCATCTTCTTCACGTAATGTTTGATGTTACATACACCAAGAGAATCAACACAGAAATAAACATTACCAAAAATTTCAAAATGTTTTTATGATTATGGTTGTGTTGGTGAGTGGAGAATCGTTAGCTTTATTTATTGTAATTGCCTAAGTGGCACCCCAAAAACGATATGAAAATGAAATTGGATATTAGTATCTCACAACTCTAATATTTTTAAAATACAATTTATGTATAGATGTGAAGTGCATTCATCATTTTCAAGTATTGTCATCAACTAAAAAGTCAAGAATAGACGACACGTAAATCATGAATCAAATCGATAGTCACCAAGTGATAGCATATGATATATCATATATGAGTGACCATTTTCTATTACTTATCAAGTTTTAAATTTCTATAAATCCTTTATACATGGAAATGTATATCCGTGTGCTCTTTTCTAAATTTCTGACTTGCTTTCTTTCAATTTCAAACAATTCATTACATACTAAAAATTTATAACTCTTGATTTCTAATCTAATTATAATGTAACACATGAACCACTGAGAAAGTAATTAGAATTCTACCTAAGTACTCAACAATCAAAATGCATACGTCATACAGTACAGATACAGTACTCACTATTATATATATAACTAACTTGCTGAGCGAGACGTACAAGAAATTGTTAAAATTCTAATTCAGACATAATTAGGGATTAGATGAACAATTCAATGCTGTGATTCTGAAAGCTTGGTTAGATTATTTCAATGAAGGATGCTACTAAAGTAACGAAAGAAAGCAGAGGAAAGAGCAGGTTATCAATGGAGTTCATCATGATGGACCCACCCTTGGATAAAACCTTGTCTTCTGCAAACACATCATCACAATGACCAACCCATTATTAATTCTTTACTTGTTGTTTTCCACAGAAACAAATTAATATGTTTTTAATGAAATATTCTAGCAGAGAGAGAGAGAAAAAAAACTTACTTTTTATTCTTTCAATTTATCCTAAAATTATGATTTAGTCTTTTGTTTTTGGCAAAAGTATTCTTAGTACCCCTAAAGTATGGGTCAATTTCAATTCTATCTCCAAATTTTTTTTTAGGTCAATTGTACCCTCAAGTTTCATATTTAAGTTAATTGTACCTTTCATATTTTGGGGTATAAGTGACACAAGAAAGAAAAGATTAGAGGTATAACTGTCCCAAAAAAAATTGAGAATATAATTGAAACTGACCTCATATTTTGATATTTTTCTTTTATTTTTTTTACAAGCATCAACTATTTAATATTTACTAATAATGTTTCAGGAATTAAATAGTTGATTTTTGAAAATAAATCAGAGATAAAAAAAGTAGAGTAAACATACAATTAGGTTCTTAAAAAAATACACAAATTAAAATATTCAATACCTAAAAATCTAGTTTATACATTTTAGTCCTTAAAAGTCATGGAGACAATATAACTTAGTCCCTTAGTCTCTTTTCTAGGGACTAATTTGCAAGGACAAAAGATTTAAATGTATTGGTTTCACCACTTTGAAGGACTAAGAGTGTAAAGTGAACTTTCAGGCATTGAATTATTGACTTGTGTGTGTTTCAGAAATTAATTTATATGTTTACTCAAAAATGTATTTTCAATATTCAAAGATTGAATCATAATTTTGGGACAAACATAGAGATTAAAAAGTATATTTTTTCAAAATAAAATAAAAAATAAATAAATAAACTTACTGCACTCATTGGCGTGGCACAAGCACTTCAAGCCAGCCCCACAGTTCCCATTAGGCTTCTCACACTCCTTACACAGATCTGGAACATGATCTGGGATGTCGAAAGAAATCCTCGTACCAACCTTGTAGTACCCTCCAACCTTATTATCAACATCTGATGATTCTGAAGAATAATCCCTATGAACCCAGATGTAATTTGAGCAGTTCAAATGCTCTGGATGAAATCCCTTTTCCATTTTCTCACTATCATTCACAACCAAACATTCACAATCACCCCTTTTCTCCTTCTCTTCATGATCACTATCAATCATAGAAGAGGATGATGAACATAATATTCCTCTGCTATTTTGCACTAATGATGAAATGGGGATTCCATTTCTTCTTCTTTTGCTTGAGCAATTGAAGAGAAGAAGTGAGTTAGATTCTGGAGGAGAAGGGAAACCAGAAGTAACATCAAGGGGAGACACAAATTGTAGAGAAGACGAAGAAGATGATGAGTGAGAGACTGTTAGTGTTTTTTTAGTGTAATCAACTGAAGTGACTTCAAAAAGGCCTAAAGATGTCCTCAAATAAAGCTTGTTTGATCTGCAAAGGGTCATGCTTTTCAATAGAGATGATGATGAGGAAGAAGATGCTTGGTTTCTCATATCTTCACAGTAGTTTCTGATACAAGTACCTAGGATGTTGAGATTGAACATCAAAACAGAATGAAGAAGGATGATACTGAACTTGTTGATGAATGGATTCATGTCTCAAATCTTGAATCTTGAGGGGGGTTTAATTTGTTTCTTCAAGCTACCTCAGATTAGAGAGGAAACACAAGGCTATAGGACATTCAGAATCCACCACTACTAAACTAATGATTTTCAAGCTGGTCCCATGTGTCTCTAGATTGATCTTTTTCTTTCCCATTTCTCTTTTTTGTTTTGTTTTGAATCAATAAAAAGGTAATATCTTTTTTGTGTGTGTGGGAGGGAATCTGTAGCTAGACAAGACCTAGATTTCAAAGTTCAATTTCCTTTGTGTGATTTGCCATGTCCTGTTGAAATGGAACGTTTGCTTTTGGCTCTTAGATTCCCTTTCTTTATTTCTCTCTTTAAAAAAAAAAAAAAGAAAACAATTTTTTATCATTCATTTCCCTTATTAAAGTTACTTTTCTTGTTACCTGCTTTTCTGAGCAAGTGAAGTGATGTTATTTATTCTCTTTTATCCCTCAGATTTCAGAACCCTTCAATGATCCCTAGATCTACCCATGAATCACAAGGGAGAAACCACTTTTTGATTCATAAGTGACATTACATTACAAGTTGAAATTTGATAAGAACAAGGAACAACCCCATAATAATAATAACAATAACAATCAAGCATTGATGATATACATAGTAACAAACAGTAGTGCTAAAAACAGTTGAAAACATCAAAGACAGAAACTTTTATTGCTTGAAAATCTTGGGGGTTCATGCTGGTGGTGGAGGAGGACTTGGCTTCACAAGAGTGGCTGGAAAATCCAGAAGCACAATCTTTTCTATAGCTGCTGAAAACGTTGCAGAGAATTCCACATGATTTGGGTGACCTTGAAACTCAACAAAATCCTCCTTCTTGTTGAATGTCATCAAGAAAGCATGAGTGAATCCCTGTGTTAACACCTCTTGGCTTTCAATGTCCTTTCCCCTGTATAAAATTTCAAGCTAAAATTCTCTTGAGCCAAAAGTATAAATATATATATATGTGTGTGTGTGAGAGAGAGAGTCTTACCATTCAAAGGACTTAACAGCATCAATCTCAGACACTAACTTCTCCATCCCTTTGATGAGATCTTCAACAGCCACACCTTCCTTGAACTTCACAATCACAAAGTGCTTGAACTCTCCCATGCCTACTCTAGTACTCTACTACTATTACTTCACTCTCTCTTGTGATCACACACCATTCACTATCACCTAAATATATAAGACACACACACACGCTCTACATGTATTATGCACAATTAGCGCGTCAACTGTCACAGTCTCTCTCTGTTTCTGTGCATATTGTCATATCACATACATTACATACCTCTTGATACTCTAAATTATATAATAAAATGAATTACTGCATGCATATTTTGTTACTTCCTCTTGTACCTGTGTCAGTATCTAATCTATTTGAATTGTTTTTTTTTTCTGAATGACTAATCTATTTCGAGCCGAGCCGGGTAAAATTATAATGGCAACAAAACTCTTTCATCAAGTCTTTAACATAGCTACATTCTCAAAGTCTTGAACCTGAAATCTATAATTTTTTTTTATAAAGAAAAGTTTAGGTGAGTTGGGCCTTGGGAACTCACTAAGGCCAAAACATACCTTCAGGCTCTATGAATGCTTACAGAAGTACTTACAGATCGTCTACCAACAAGGCCCTCACATCGACAGCGGGAATCGAATTCATGATCTTGTGGGTTATGAGTTAACTTCTTACCAAGTTGGTCAACCTTTCTTGGCGAAACCTATACTGTAATTGTATCCACATTTGGTGGTTTTTATTTACCGGAAATATGTGGGGGACAGTATCCACGTATCAATCTCATAGGAAAGGTACAGGTTCTTTAAGGAATAGACCCACCAGTGGGGAATCCCTTTGTGTCTATCATCATATATCCCACAGTCAAATTTGTCTTTGTGCCATTGTCCTATATAGCACATGCATGGGTCCTTGGTCTCATTGTGTCCCCTACTAGCTTGTGTTATGGTTTGGCCTAACCTCAAGAAATATTAACTCTATCATCTTACATCGCTCAACCATCCTTTTTTACTCATTCCTTATAGTTCAATAAATGTTTGAAATTGGAAGGTATGATTCAAAAACTTTTTCACTTGGTTCTTCTAAACTAAGAAAAATTGAGTAAACATCGAGCATGTGAATCAACTGGTTAGGGGTTGATTGAGTTTAACCAATGGTCTCAAGTTTGAGATTTGAAAATGTAGACTTGATGAGAGAGATCCTTCTTGTCTTTGTAGTTTTATCCAACTAAAATAAAATTCTCCTTCATGTAGATTATTAAAATAGATAGACATGAAAAAGCCCATGTTTCAGACAAAAAAAAAAGTGTAGGTTATGAGGACTAACAAGATAATTTAATATTCTCTTTTTTTCTTAAATTTGTGAGATTTGCAGAAAAAGAAGGGGGAGATTTTGGACAGTTTTACTAAATGTCCTTGCCATGTGCGCCACCAAGGTATATTATTTGGACATGCTGTACTTACTGTTCAGGAATCTTAATTACAGTGTAAGTGACTTTCATGATGAGTGTACAATATGTAGAGAAAACCCTTTTAATTAATATTTCTATTAGTGTTGGTTTTATCATTTGTTTCTGTGAATATTTTACAATTTTCTCTATGTATCAGCTGAAAACCATTGATGTCGCTACAATTTCTGGTTTAGGACGACTTGAAGTTGTATTTGCAGCAATGATTTGAAAGTTCTTTTATCTTTTTCTTTTTTTATTGTCACATTTTTCCTCTGGTTGATTTAGGAGGAAAAGAGATTGGAGACATGGTTAGTGAGATGTTATATCATACAATTGTGTTGGTTAAAGCTTGTTAAGACCACTAGGTAATCTGTCTTAATCACAATTCATGCATGCCACTTATTGGACAAGATTGACTTTATTATCTTGGAACTATCTTGAAAAATTTGTTAAGATTTTTTCTTAATCACTTGTTATCAGGATATAAATCATGCATATAGTGAGATATGTTTAATCAAATGCTGCAATAATTGGCTTGAATTAGTATTGACTCTCACTCACTTACATTATTACATTACATTGGAAATGCTTCAACTTCAATATGCAGAGTACAAGTATGTAGAAATACTCTCTGTAAATTTCACTTCTTTCTCACCTAGCTACAAAACTTCATCACAGAAGCTTGGTTTTGAGCTGGGATGGTAAAAAAATAAAGATGCCAACTGGTTTCATATATAAGTTGACAACTTTATCACTTAAAGTTTAAGTTTAATACTTAAGTATTTGAAAATTATAAAATCAATACACTTCAATATTTCTATCTCTAAATGAGCTAAAGGGACTAAATTGTATTGACTTCATAACTTTAAGATATTTACAAAGTGTATAAATTAAATTTTGAGTAATTGAGTTGTAATCTCCTGCATTTTTTAGAAATCAACTTATTTGTGTATCCAATGGTAAAATATTAGTGATATATATTTGCTGATGTACTGCAATACTTTTTGGATTTTGATTTTGGCCATAGATTTATTAGAATACTATAATAGGCCAAATAATTAGGAGGCCCAAGTGACAGAACAAGCCCTTGGCCCAGTACGTCACAGACCCACCAGATGGGTCGTAAGGGCGAGAACGCCCTGCATCACGCTTAGGTGAGGACGCCCGCAGTCATGAAGGATATGGGCGTCCACGCACGAAGAAATAAGGAAACATTCCCTGAATCAATCAAGAACCAATCAGGGATCGATCAAGATCCGCAGCCAATCAAAGCAAATCACTCAGAGATCCTTCCCCTGGATAAACGCCTTAGCTATCAAGGCACCTTTCACAAAAAAGGAAATTACGTGGGAGCCAAGGATCACAATTAGATCATCCAGGATCACAATCAAGGATCCAGGCATTTATGGCAAGATCACACCGCTCTCAGCCAGTATAAAAGGTTAGCCTTCCACACCGGCAAAAGGTATGCTCTTTACTCAGTCAATTGACATTATTGAGCAGATAACCCTTACTAACTTAAGCATCGGAGGTGAATCACAGGGCCACCCTGTGTGTTCAACTGTTCATTGTCTTGCAGATAACCTTCAACCCAGAGTTGCCTCATCTGAACCAGGTAATGACCCCCGGCCAGAACCTAGTTCATCAAATACAGCTTTCATTTCACCTTTTACTGCTTTTCCGGACTACCGGTCAGTAAAATCTTAATTGTGGCTGAGTGGTGGTTAAGAGGTTCGTTGATGGTTAGTTGTTTTTGGTATATAAATTTAATTAGTAATATAACCATGATATTAAAAGCTTAGTGCTAAATTAACTTGATGGTTATTTCACTTAATAATTTTCTTAATCTAAGTTGTGGAGGTTTGAATTTCATCTTTAGATATGGAGAATATTTTGTGACTAGCTATTAATTTTTAAATAGAGAACCATGACCAAAGAATTAGTTTGTGGATACTCGATTCAACAAAAAAAAATATTTGATTTATTAGTGAAAATTAGTGGGAAGATGATGATGAGGAAGAGAATTGAGAGGAAGGTAACAGATCAAGGTAAAAGTGAGAGAAGTTTGTGGTAGAAAGGAATAAGCAAACTGAAATTCAGTGGGTAGTAGGTTTAGATAGCAGAAGTAGGTTCTTACTTTGATTTTTACTCCACCAAATGAAGCAACAAGTAAAGAGAAGTACATGCCAAAAAAGGTTAGTCCATTTGATAATGAGTTGACTTATAATTCATAAGATCGTGCGTTTAATTTTTACTGTCGATGTGAGAGCTTTGTTGGTAGGCAATCTATAAGTACTTTTATAAGCATTCATAGAATTTAAAGGTATATCATAATCTTTGTGAACTCCGTAACTCAATTTACTTAAACTTTTCTTTAAAAAAAAAAGAGAAAAGAAAGGAATATATATATATATATATATGCATTTACCTTGTTCACCTGAAGGCTGAAAGAAACGCATGGGATGTGGGATCAATTATTGAAGCCTTCTCAGATTTGTTCATACTTCTGACAAAGGGACTTCAGGTTACGTGAAAAAGATGTTGTCATCAACGTAACTAAAAAGCAAGGTACGAAATTGGATTGTTTGATGTATTTTACCGTAAACTATATTATATCTTTCATATTTTTCTCAGGTAATAAACATGATTTTCTGTACAAAATAATCATATTACATAAATGCAAGAAGAGAGAACAATTTCACTGTTTAGAAAATCGGATCGGAAAACAGAAATCAACTAGTGATCCACAATCAGTCAACAAGAAGATGGTTTTAGAGTTAAATAGGTCTAAGATCTTTTTTCTTTTTTTACTTTTCTAGACTCAAAATAATACACTATTTGTTAGTTTTCAGTTCAATATTTGATTTTTTATCCTTTTAACTCTCACTTTCTTACTCAACCAAACTTAAATCTAAAGAAAATATTATATATCTTTAGTATTTGTTAGTTTGATTTTATTCTTACTAGTTTGATTCCTTTTGAACCCTCATTCAACAACTAAACCTTAAATTATGTTCTAACCAATCCAATGGCCCATTTTTAAAACTTCGAAGAATTTGCTTATACAAATTGGTATAAATAATTTCTTTCTAATAAAAAAGAAAAAGGGTATGCGGCCCACATTCTGTAAAATCAAACGAAAGAAAAGTTAAGGTTGTCCTGGAGATATAGGGAAGATCAGTCTCGATTGATATAATTATACTACACAACAATTATTGCATGCATTTAGGCCCAGGTGGAGGCATTGTTGTGCAAACTATTATTAATATTTGTCCCACACAATTTCCAAACAAGTTTATTGCAATAATTTATTTTTAAAAATTAATTTCTTATAATTTAAATATATAAATTTCAAATACTAGCTCCCCTTAACTTTGTAAGCCAAAAAATATTTGTTCAATAAGGATCACCTTTTAGAGTTTAAGCATTTTCATTTTTTTTTCTTAAAAAAAGAAGAATATTTAGTGTGTCCATGCATAAAGTGAAGTCTATATATGAGTGAAGTACATATATACCACATATCTCAGTCCAAAGGTGCATTATTATTAGTATTGAAAGGAGGAGTCAGAAGCAAAAAAAGCTGAGACATACTAAATAATATATATCTAACAGATCTGCATATTATACATTAAATAATGCCTCCTCATTCAAAAACAACCACCTTCTACACTCACTTTTATTATTGTTATTACTACTACTATAGTACTATTGTTGAAGAAATTATATTACTTGTCATTATCATCCTTGTGTACATGTACTGATCACAAACAACAAGGGTTTGTAATTATAATGTATCATTGTTTTTGCAGAACTTGTGGTGGTTAATTATGACAAGAGGTGGGTGGTGGAAAAGCCTTGGCAGTTTTGGTGGCAGATGAGCGGATATCTCCGGCGGCAGAGGAGTGGAGCCGGGAGGAGCGAGGCCAAGCCGGGGAAATTGAAGGTGGCGGCCGGAGCAGAAGGAGAAGAAAGAAAATCTGATTTCTAAAAGTTGCATTTATCAATTAAAGACAGAAAAAAAAAATATCTATTTTTTTATAGTTTGATACAAAAAAAAATTAATAATAAATAACTACAAAAAGTCATTTTTAAGAAAACTGTGAACTGATGATTTCTCAAATTTTAAAAACTGAAAAAAGCTTTTTATTCTATCCATATGTATTTTCTTCTTGAAAAAGAAACAGCGTTTTGATAGATCACGGTGGCATTGGATTTGGAGGCAGATGTGAATTTAGTAACCAAGTAGATATTTTTGGAAAAGTCTGAGAAGTGACATATGACTCAACGTTATTGAGACTTGAGAGCCAAGGAAATAAAATGACTTCACAATGAAAATATACATAAAAATCGATATATAGTCTGTATATGCGTAATGCGTATACAATGTTTTAATATTTATAGACACCCCAAAATATGAATTGGGTCTTGATAAATCTCATCAATAGATGTTGACGTTGGTTACAAGTTACAACTTACAATACTGTATTCAATTGGAAGTGCTTGGAAACTGATACTGTGGGGGAAACATGTCATCCTTTCACACTCAACTTACGTATCCAAACCCATTATCAATTGTCACATGCAACTCCACCACTATATTATGCTGCAATCAATTAACTGAATAATATGATCAAACAGTACTGTTTGTTATGTTTATAAATTTATAAATGGTATAACAAGGAGTTAATCCAAGTGATAAGCAATTTGATATCATTTAAGTAAAATTTCAAGTTCAAAACATTGTGATGAATGTAATTATTCTGGTTATGCGAGTCAAATCTAGATTAATCAGAATAAAACTTTTAATACTAGGTAGACAATAAAAATAATAATAATAAAGGTTTTGTCAAAAATTTATGCTGGATTGCTTGTCGATTATCTAATACAACCCTCTTTTTTTTCCGAGCTTATGATCAACTATACAGGTGTACCTAAGAATAAGCAGAGTCTATATCTTAATTTTCTTTACTTACAATCCCATAACTCGCCTGGGACTCCTTCAGTTGGTACGTTAATTTCTTAACTAATTATACGATTGTTTTGAATAAGTGACAGAGGAAACAAAAATTAATCAAGGAAAAGAAACTGACAGCAGATTATTATTCATGCCCAACATGGAAACATCTTCCTTAGCTAGGTAATTTTATGAAATATATCTCTCATTATCAGTACTTATAACCTCAACTTTCTTCAGTTGATCTATTTTTTTTATTAATGTTGATATCATGAGATAATACATGATTTTTTTGTTTAAGAATTACATTTCATTTCTTCCATAATTTGTCAAGTAAATTTTTTTATATCACATTTTATTTTTAATAATAAACTTGCATAACAAAATTATAAAAAACCATTCCTCAATCAAACCTTAGTTATTACTCCATAATATGAAACTGCTGATTTATATATCAAACAAATAAGAAACCAATTTCATTCAAGTTCTCTCAACTTCCGTTGGTGATCAAAAATTAATTCTGCAACTGAGCAAATTTATTAAAGGGAACGTACATGAATGCAACACAAAATCAATGATCCAAACTGATGAGGAGGTTCCCTGCCTCGATCAGAAGTTGCTTAGTCGATCATTCTTTCTTTCCTATTCCATGAGACATATTATAGATCCCTCTTCCCTGAACAAAATACAGTTATACACATAACAGTGAAAATTAGACATTATTTCCATCTCTAATGAAGGAAGTGTAGGTAAAAATTGAGATGAAAAACTACGATTTCAGACAAACTTACAATCATGAAGATTGAAGATGCTGCCAAAGCAAGTGGAATTGCCACAGAGGTTATCTTATCATAGGGTCCTTTCAGATGGGTATGCTTGTGGACATTTTGGAAATATTTTTGCTTCTCAAATAGCTTCTCTCGTGGTCTGAAGGGTTGTTCCGACATCCTGCATATATAAATGTGTATCAATTCTAATCTCTTTCTTTTATGCAAATGTCATGGATAATTATGGACAAATAAGGCCCAATGATCAAAAGATAACAAGAGAAGAGAAAGAAAGAGAAGCTACTCAAATAAAATTGATATTCATTGATGATCCTGATGCAAAGTAGTACATAGGGACTAAAAGATAACAAGAGAAAGAGAAAGAAAGAGAAGCAAGAAGAGAGAGAGAAGCAGAATCAGGGAGGAGAGAGAATTTCCTAATAATATTCCTACCCAATTCCCCTCTTCACATGGCTATACACTTCAGAGCAGACCAAATCTACAATGCACAATACGGAATGCCCAGAAAAATGCAGATCATAATTATAGTCACATCAAAGGAGCGATTCGACGAGAAATGAAATCAACAGACGATTTGCATTCAAACACGCGAGATCAAGAAAACGAAATCGATCAATCAAAATCAGAAAGTGGGTGGCAAAATGGATCGCCAACGAGTGAAGTGACACAACACAAAGTGACGAAATTAATGAGAATTTCCATCGATTAAAACAAGAAATGCAGTAATTGTGAGATCCAGGAATCACTTTAGCAGCTAATAGAGAAGAAATCTTACTTTGAATGGAGGCGATGAGCTTTTCGGTAAGGAGATTTTGGTGGAATTGCGAGAAGGAATGAAAATGGAGGCAGACGTCTCTCTGTAATGTTGCAAGGTCGTGAAGAATGTAAGAAATACCGCAACGGCCAACGGGCATTGCTGCATTTGGGCCCATGGATCCTATTTTTATGGCCCACAATGATGAATTTAATAAACACACCAATCAAATTGACAAATTGATTGTCTACCAAAAAAAATTGACAAATTGATTATTGCCAAAAAAAAAACCAATTAACAAATTGATTAAAAAGATATTTGAGAAAAATTTTAATATAGATTAGTTAGGGGAAAAGAAAATTTTCACTTCTAAACTTCATATTAATTTTTTCATTTTATGTTCACCATAGAAAATAGAGATTGAAGAGATTAAATCATTAAAAGTTTAAAACATATTAATGGGGCTTTAAATTTAGCTTTACATTGTCCAAATGTCAAATATTATTTGGAGTGTTCACGGGTTGGGTTGGATTAGGTTTAGAGCGGATTGGTTCGGCTCACTAATTTATTTGGTGGGTTGGGTTAAATAAAATAATTAAGTCAACTCAAACCAAACAGTGGCGAGTTGATTTGGGTTGAGTTGACGGGTTGACCCATACTAGTTTTTTTTTTATTTATTTTATAAAAAATTTGATCTCTTTTAAAAAATTTTTCTTTAATTTGATCCTTCACAGTTTGTTTTTAATGGACTAAATTGAGAATAAAAATTTAGTAATTTACCAAATTGTAAAAATAATATTATTTGTGGTATTAAAATATAATTTTAACTAAATAAAAAATAATTTTATTTTTTATTTAATATTTTTGCGGACCGGCGGGTTGAGTTGGGTTGAGCGAGCTCAAAATCTTGAAACCCGCAGCCCAACCCAAACCACAGCAGGCTCAACTTTTTGAACATAAACTAACCGGTCAGCCCAACCCAAACTAGTGGGTTGGGTTGGTTTTAGCGGGTTGGTGGGTTGACCCAACCCAATGAACACCCCTAGTTTATATTATGTTTAAGATGCATATTATTTTTTTAAAAAAAAATTATAGTAATTTGGTTTGGTTTA